>QZCP01000346.1:125744-209830 GCA_003956705.1 Brevipalpus yothersi
AAGAGGTGTGCTTTTTATGGTATATTCTAACTGAGGACATCGAGCTCATGTCATTTTGATGAAATTTCATCATTTATTTCCAATACTAAAGATAATGGCAAGGAAATTTGAGAGAGTGACTTCCCCCGTAAAAGTTGATTTCCAATGCTAAGATCCTGATGATGAAACGATTGCCCACTCATCTGAAGATGCAGATCTTGCTTAAGTCGTGCTTCCCATGAATAGAAAAAGAGGATCGGAGGAACAAAAACCTATACCGGAATCTCAACCTAAACCTAACCTAACCTGACCTAACCTAACCTAACCACTTCCGATCAGCTGTTTGCCGGTGCGGGTGCTTTTTGTAGTGCTCTAAGTTTTTTATTAAATTTTCTATTTAAATTTGATTTTCAAAGTTTAATTTTTGTTTTAATTATTTTATAAGGTGGTTGTGGTGCCGTAGGCACAAAAAACCAAATTTAAATCGGTGGTGTAGAACCACAAAAAGTGTTTTTCTGGGCTTCGCCCAAAATGGCTGCCTTAACCTCAGGCAAGCTCATTGTGCCCACAGTCAAACCTGATGTTTCTGAGGTTCAGGGCATCAAATTACTTCCAATTGGTGACCATCTTTTCGATGTGAACTACTTTTGTGGAATCAAAACCGAAGAGGTGCATATCCAACAGATGCCAGAGATGGTATACAATTGGATTGGTGAATATCTAGTGCTTACTCATTGGATATGCTCAGCAATTAAACGTGGTGCCCCTATCAACAAGGATTATGCAGCTCTATTAGATCAGAAGAGGAAAAATCTCACCCCGGTGATTCAGAAACTCAAACAGTCCTGTGAATATCAAGAGGTGGAAAAAATGAAAGGCGCCTCAGAAGCAATCACGTGTGAAATGGCTATTATGGAAAACCAGATCTCAGTGGCACAGAATGAGAAAGAAAGGGCTGAAGCTAATCTCCGTGAAGCTAAAACCCAAATTGTAACCCTCACAAATGAGGTAAACAAAGCTCGCCGGTCTATCAAAGATAAAGAGGCTACTATGGCATCATTGATAGAACCAAATATACATCAGGAACTACAAAAGAAATACGATGAACTTGTGGTTACACACAATGAAATGCGTGCTTTTGTGGATACAATCAAGTCCAGTGATATGAAAAACAAAGATTTAATCAATGAACTTCAACAGAAGCTCAGTGTTACGGAGAAAGAACTTGAGACAATGAAAGTTACAGGCATGGTCACAAGTTCACCAATGCAAGGTGATAATGTGGACTACCAAAGGACAATCATGAAACTTGAATGCCAAGTGGAGGCATACAAAGAGATGGCAACCACAGCCATGATTGAAAAAGTTGTTGCTCAATTGGGAGTTGACAAGCCCAACTTTCAGAGACAATCACGTCCTCGTCGACAACGAAAAAGGACTGCAACTGCAACCTCAGTTGAGGCTACGGATGTTGACACCGATGTTGAAGTCATTACCGGTGCCCCAACATATGCACAGGCAGCCCGAGGCAGAGGAATGCAAGGTTCCACTAGATCTCGTTCTAGAAACAGGCAACGTGAAAAGCCTCTTCCTCCACAGGATTTTGTGGTTGTGGCTGAAGGGAAGAGAGGAAAAAACTTCCAACAAAATGAACTGTATAATTGTGTCAAGTCAGCATTGCAAACTCACAAGACTAGACTCGCTTCTACAAACATAATTCGTGTTCGAGAAGTTACTGGTAACCGTGTGTTTATTGTAACCACAAAAAGTGAAGACCAAGAGCTCATCATAAGAACCTTCCAGTCAGACACTAACTTGAAGTTTGATGTCAAAAAGCTACCAGATAGACTGCCACTCATCCGTGTCTGTGGGCTAGACGATGATCGTGATCCCATGGATGTGGCATATGAAATTATGTTCCACAATCTGGTCGATCCGGGTGAGAAAGAGAATTTGAACACGAGAGTAGTAGCAGAACACTTCAATTTCGTTTACAAGAAGAAATCATTTGCTGGAGGCAGAAAATTTAGAAAGAGTGATTTCGTGTATGAAGTTAAACCAGAACTTGCAGATAACCTAAAAGCAAGGAAAAAAGTTAAAATCGATATGCAGGTTGTTCGAGTCGAACGCCAAACGAGATTTGTGCAGTGCTATAGATGTTGTCACTATGGACATAGTGCGAAGTGTCCTCTCGCGAAAGACAATAAGTATATATGTGGTAACTGTATGGAAGATCATGAAACGAAACAGTGTAACCACAGAGATAATCCAACATGCGTAAACTGCCTTGAGCACAATCAGAAATTACCTCAAGCATCTAAGCAACGAGAAGATGCTAACCATTGGGCGTTCAATTTGAAATGCCCAACGAGGCTACGAGCAAAGCTCATTGCTGACAGGTCTACGGTTCGTACTTCACATTCGCCGGCAGAGACACAGTAATTATTACGTGGAACTGTGCTAAATGCAAACAATCGATTAATGAAATTAACAAATTAACACATTTGCTGGCATCATCATCATCATCTACAGCACCACTACTACACTCATCCACAATTGTAAATAAACAAACTAACTCATCAGCTGATCCACACGTGCGAGATCATGAGGAAAGCACATCTTTTAAACCAAAAGCCATTATTTTACTTCTACAAGAAGCACCGCCATACTTTGAAAATCTTCTCTTGAGATCAAACTGGAACGTCTTCACACATCCAATTGCAACTGAAAATTATCGCTCAGCAATTGCTATCTATCCAAAGGAAATCTCTGCATCTGTAGTTACATGCACCAGAAATCTAGTCACATGCAAAATGAATCTTGATTCCGAGGACATTTTAATTTCATCATTGTATATACCACCTAAGAACAACATACAAGCATCACTGGAAGAACTTGATGCACTTGAGGCCTCATCCATCGAAAACATCATCATCGGTGGTGACTGGAATGCTCGCTCAGAATTCTGGGGGGATAAGATGGAAAATGCTCGTGGAAAAATTGTCCGAGAATGGATTGAAGACAAGAGGTATCTCATTATCAACGATACGAATAGTCCAACTTTCTCCGCACCAATGCACCAAGTGAATCAAGTGAGAGAAAGTGCAGTGGATTTCATCTTATCTAACAGCCAAATAGCAGCAAAAGCTTTTGACATCACTGAAAAAATAGATTTGCATCTGAGTGATCATAAAGCTCTTGCAGTAGTTTTGAAAAATGAACTTGAGTTTGTGAAAACAGGTAAAACCACGAGACTATATGCAAAGAAGCAGAAACCAGATGCCTATGAACATTTCTCACAAGCTCTCGAATCTGCTTTTGAACTCTTTGAACCTGGAGACTCGGTGGATGACTTTACCGAGCTGTTCGAAGAGAAGATACATCAAGTTGCTAGCAGAACCCTAACAAAAACGAACCCCGGAATGTTTGCTCCACAAATGAAATGGTGGGATGAAGAAATCGAGAAAACCGTGGAAGCACTTCGGAGAGTAAAGAAATATCTAAGAAAGGGAACACTCAACTCACAGGCTAAAAAAGCGCAGCTGGTTGAGAGCCTCAAATCCACTCTCAAAAATCTGATTGAGAAGAAAAAGAAAAAGTATTTCAGAGAACTTTTCACTGTTGATGATCCTGCGCAAGCCTGGGATCGTTTTTACAAAAAACTCACCCGAGTAGTGTGCAGTGGAGAAACATATATAATTGAAAATGAAAAACGCATCACAGATCATAAAGAGATGTTAAAGATCCTTGCAGAAAAGTTTTTCGATCAAGATGATGCCGCAAAAGATCTCCCAATCCACAAGGAAATAAGAGACAAAGCCAATGCACCACCACCATCTGTGGTTACACAAGATCCCGGTCCACCCACAATCGAGGAGGTTAAAGTCGCTCTCAATAGTTTCTCATCAGGAAAGGTTCCTGGAGAGGATGGGATAACTCATGAAATTCTATCCTCACTCCGGGACAATGCTGTGAAGGCACTGCACAAACTGTTCATTAATATATGGCACTCCAAAGTTTTCCCTAAAAAGTGGCGCAAAGCCACCATCAAGTTTCTCAATAAACCAAACGCACCGAAAGGATCGGTTAAACAGTTCAGACCAATTGGTCTTCTGCCCTGTACCAGCAAAATCCTTGAAAGGATCCTCCACTCAAGAATTGACTGGTACAGAACCATGAACTTGGATCCAGTAGTTCGAAAAAAACAGTATGGCTTCTCGAAGGGAAAATCAGCAGAAGATGCCCTCTTCGACCTGGTGAATTTTGTGAAATCAAAGATCGATAAAAGCAAAAAAGTTATTATGGTGTCAATAGATATTCGAGCAGCCTTCGATAATGCTTGGTGGCCACTGATTATCATTCAATTGAGAAAGCTGAAAGTGGATGAAACTACGATCGAAATAGTCAAGTCCTACTTCAGTGATAGGTCTGTCAATCTGATTCTTGGAGGTGAAAATCTTGAAGTACCCCAAACAAAAGGGTGCATACAGGGAAGTGTACTTGGTCCACTTTTCTGGAACCTCATTGTGGATTCGCTTCTATCCGAAATTGTGGATCCTAATATCAGAATTCAAAGCTATGCCGATGACATATGCATTCTCGCTCATGGATATACTTTTGCCGAGTGCGAGAAAGCAATGCAAAAAACTCTGAACTCGATTTCCCGCTGGGCAAAGAAATGCAAGCTCGATATATCTGCTGAGAAGACATTCATGGTGGTTTTTAAGAGCCAAAAAACTTCAAAAGTACTTGACCTGGAACTCCTAGGTTCAAAAGTCAAAGAAGAGTACAGTTTGAAGTTACTTGGGATGGAGATCGATGAAAATCTAACTTTCATTCCTCACATAAGGAAACAAGCCTCAAAGTTGGCAACAATGTACCAGAGAATGGCACCGCTTGTGACTAGAGCTTTTGGTCCTAGTCCTGAATCAATGAGATTAATTCTGGAAGGAGCAGTTCTCCCAAAGCTAATATATGGTGCTTCAATTCTGAAAGATAGAATTAAATACAAAACCAATCAGGATATCCTACGAAAGGTACATCGCCAGTGGCTTATAAGGGCCTATAGAATGTTCTCCTCTACCTCATATACGAAAGCATTGCTGGTATCCAGCAGTCTAGGTATTGAGAAGATCATCGAAATGAGGGCCAATATATACTTGGCTAAGCGGAAAAAGTATACTGAAACCAACATTTTCGATCGGAAACTAATTGACACCAGAGAACCGAGGTTAAAAATCCCACCATGGACAGTGAAACATCTTCTTCTAACAATAGGTGATGGGACATTTGTGATGAAACCAGAATGTCTCACTGCTTTCACTGACGGTAGTAAAATCGAGGGCCAAGTAGGTGCAGCCTTTGTTGCCTACAAATCAAATATGGAACTACAAAGAAAGAAAATCAAACTAGAGGACCACTGCTCTGTGTTCCAAGCAGAAGTTTTAGCGATCCTGGAATCGCTCAAGTACCTCAAAACAAAAGCTTGTCCAGGAGATGCGATCCAAATAGCATCAGACTCATCATCTGCATTACAAGCCATTTGTGGCCACGGAAAAACTTTCAATGTAGTGTGGGAAGTGAGAGAACTATGCTGGCAAATGATTGAGTGTAACCACAAAATCGAATTCTTCTGGGTGAAAGCTCATGTGGGACAAACACAAAATGAGCTTGTGGATACACTAGCAAAGGAAGCTGCCCAAGATGAGAATCTCAGTAGTGCATATAAAAGACTGCCTATCTCAACTGAAAAAAGACGAATATTGCTCTCATGTGAACTCGAACAGAATATCGAACTTCGATCAATGAATGAAGCACTGTTTAAGAAGCTTGGCTCTTGTCTATGGAATAAGAAGATCTATCAAGAATCCTTTTCGAAAGAGGTCATATGGTTCCTTACCGATCATGGGCCAGTGAAGAAACTTCTTGAGCGATTGAAAATAATGTCTTCGAATATGTGTCCCTGTGAACTCGATGAACAGGACATGAACCACTTGTTGGATTGTCCGATACTAGATGGCGTTTTCCGACCTAGAGGTCATATCAAATCACTCTTATCATGTGGAACACCTGAGTTCATAAAACATTATTTTGATTTGAAGCCGGAAGTTGATTCAACTCTAGTTCAAGTTTTCAAAAAGATCGTTCAAATTAATAATAGTACCAATATTGTACCCACAGTTGAAGCTCAATTCGTAAGTACAAACCGTTCCACTCTCTGAAATGTCTTCACCAACAACAACACCGCAAAGTTCTGCATCTGAAAGTGTATCTGGAACCAATCTTGATAACCTGCCAATAAAGCTGAACCTATCGAATGCTGCACAATCCCAATGTGAAAATGATAACGGTTCAAGTAAGAAATCAAAGAGCCCCACGACACCTGCAAAAGATACAGCTATAAAACTACTAGATTTCTTCACACCACCACCAAATGTTTTACAACAGCGTGAAAGTCCAGTCAGTGAAGTTACAGGTTATGGAACACCTCCTGAAGGTATTATATTGGATATTCCACCAACTGTCAATGAGCAAGGCAATCAGAGGAAAACCGATGAAATCATCGAGCAGACTTGCAATATGCCTGTAGAAAGAGCTAGTAAAGATCAAGACGAGAGTATGAAATCAGTGTCATCAATTCATCACGATGTGTTTGGTACACCAAATCTCACTACTTCAGATGAAGATGGTCAAGCACCTATGGTGGGGAAAGAGGTTGAAATTATTTTTCAACAAAATGCACCCCTATTGGAGTTCAGTGAAGATGAAGTCCTCTCAATCTCACCAAGAGTTAGTTCCAGCAAGAGGAAGAGAACTCATCCTGATTCTCCACCTCTAGCAAGGGAACTACAGATGAGTGGTACAAGCTTCGCGAGCAGAACAATTTGTATAGATGAAATGCGGTCAGTGATTCGTGACCTCTGGGATGAGGTTTCCTCTGATAATCCAAATCTATATCATATGCGAGAACTCATCCAGAGTCTCGAGAAGTCGAACGAAAGTGTGAATGATCTCATTAGAGATCTGGGTATCAAATTTGTGGATACGAAAATTGCTCCAAAAAAGAAAAAGGAAAAAGAGAGAAGCACTACAGAGATGCAGTCACCCCCACCTAAAAGAAGACTCAACAGCACCACGATCCCTCCTCCTTGTACTTCTACTTCGAAAAAGTCTTCATCGGAGATAGAGCACATAGATGTTCGAAAATGTAATGTTCAAGGGTGTTACTTTGAACAAAAGATGTCCACAGGGAATCGCTTTCGTGAACACTACAAAACATACCACAGTTCGTTAATGGGGAAGAAGAGCCATACCACCCTGTTCATTAAGACTTGTATCACTGTGAATGAATATGAAGAGAACAAGTCAAAGTGGCTCAAGTACACCAAAGACTTCAGATTCAGAAGAATCACAAGAAAAAAGCCCCGCAACACAGACTCGGAATTCACGGAGGCTGCTGAAGCTGCTGAAGCTACCGAAACTGAGTATGATGAGTATGAGGATTAGCCTCTTCTCATCAGTTGAACTTAGCTTAAAGTTCAACAAAACTTTTTGTGGTTACATTGATACTAATCTATCCTAATTCGTTTAGTTTCTATTCAAACTTACTACTAATGATCTCATATCTAATCATAGTCAATTGGTCATACCGCTATAGCACACTAACGAACTATCTAATCATCATCGTCATTATTTAATCCTGTGATAATTTCTATTGGTCATTGAGCTCAATACAATTGGCTTTCGGTAATCAATTACTATTCTTATCACCATTGGTCAATACTTCAAGGTGTAATTAATTGGTAACATTGTATTACATTATTAATCATCTCATTAGTGGTGCATTTTTCATTGGTCACTATGGTCAAGTGCTTATATGCCTCTCAAATGAGCATGCACCATGATCAAATCGTTGAAAAATTGATGAAATTGTTTCATTTTTTCACTGTTGCTTATCAATTGAATTTTAAATCTTTAATTTCATATTGTGTTTACATATTTTATATTGTCTAAAAGCCTCAAAAAGTGCCTCACAATGGATCTCATCTTCATCCAAAAACTATCAGAACTGAACTCTCAGATTCTGGATGTTTCCAAAATTTTGCGAAAAGTTCCAGATGAGATTCAGTCAGTGATTTCATCATTACCTCAACAGCAGTCGAAAAATGAGGCTCAACTTAAAGCAGTTGCTGTGAAAGTTTCGAATGCTAACGATAAACTGTTCATTATGCAGGAGCAACTGCTGAACATACAAAATTTTGTAGTTCAAATGAATTCTTCACCATCGCATTTCGAAAGAAATACATCGATCAATAATAATGGACAGTTCAACCAAATAATTTCAGCCAACAGTGAACATGATACACTCAATGACTCGGTGGAACCACGAAGTGAAATTGTTTATCAATCTGAAGCGGTTGAGGTTACACCGAATATCTGTCCTCAAAATCGAACCACTAAGGGAAAAGGTCCACCGTATTCCGATGTGTCACTCGATTTCAGTTTTGCAGCTGGGCGTTTTGATCTACAGCCATACATTTTGCCGTCTCGCTCAGAAGGTAGATCTGGATATAAGAGAGGTAACCACAAAAGTTCTCCTCTGAATACAAGCGTAACCACAAAATTAACTAGTGGAATAAAAGCTACAGATCCGTCCACGGTGAAAAGTTCATCAATACCAAGTAGAACTGATGGTATAGAACCACAACCATCATGTTATAAAGCTCAAGCTGATAAGGTAACCACTAATAGTACAGTGAAACTTAACGGTTCGAAACAATCGAGCTCTACTACGCACAGTGGCTTACATAGCAAAAAACCAGCAATTGTAACCACAAAAAGTGGAGGCATAAAGCTGATCTTGGATCCATTTCCAAGTCGATCAAATCAACCAGCATCATTGGCTGTTGGCGGTTCTGATGAGGATCATAGTCACCCTAGCACTACTAGTGCTGATGAAAGAGTAAAACCACGAGATATCTCTCATGGCATTGCACGAGAAATCGCGAAAACAAGAATAAGATCAGCAATCAAGTCTGCACGCAATACAGTGGCTTTAAGAACTTGCCTCGTTTGTGGTTACATCTGTCTGGCCAAAGGGTCAAGACATTATGTCCACAAGAACTGCGATCATCCTGACTCAGAACTACGAGCGGATGAAATGTTTATGATCAGCGAATACCGTCTCAATGATGCAGAGATGGCAATGACGGAATCAGTGTTCAAGTTTCAGGATGTTGAAATTCTCAACACTGAAGATGACACTCAATCAATAAGTTCTTCATTCTCTGAGCCAATTTCAGGAGAAGAAGAAGAACCTCAAGCTGTTCTACGGCCCAAAAAACCGAAGTGCAAAAAGCAAAATGATTCGAATCTACCTCGATCAATAGGCAAAAAGAGATTATCTCCAACGGAACCACGAAAAATGGGAAAGAAAAAGAAGAAAAAGCCTGATTTGTCACAATTCGATGGGCTACCAAAGATTGAGAGACAGGCTCATGCCACTCTTTTTGAAATCTCAAAATCTAAGGATGGAAAGATTAAGGTCCAAGCTTGTATAGATTGTGACTTTCTATGCTCACCAACATCACGAGCAACTTGGAAGCACAATAAGAAGCACCATGGTGGCATTCTGAAAGAGAAAAAGCAATGTCCCACACTGTACATGAAGTATGATGATGCTTTCGATCGATTGATGAAGTGGATTCCACAAGCTAATCGATTCAAATCAAGGGCTCATTCTAGCAAGAACTGTAGAAAGTCGATAGATGAAGAAGAGTATCATGAAAGTTCTGATGAAGAAAGTGAATACGATGATGAGGGCGATGAAAGAGAAGAAGGAGAAATATCAGATTAATCCTCTTAATGCATGTTTTATATTTTTAATTTTCATACGGTAAAATCAATTGGACCACATACCCCATCTCTATCCTGGTTCAAAAAGCTGAATTTTGTGGTTGCACTGGTGGAGTTTTGTGGTTACACTGGTTGAACTTTGTGGTTACACTGGTTCAATTTTTGTGGTTACATGGCTTTCCAGTTTTGTAGCTACAAATATCAGATTTGTGGTTACACACACCGAATTCTGTGGTTTCCACCGCTGGAGGCGCTGGTTTCCGTTCTGTGCTTTTCAAAACAAAACATTAGCGTTACACGCTTTCAAAAGTTTATTATCATAAAATCACATTGTAGAAAAGCCATTCACTCTCATCTCAATTGTTTTTCTTTCATTTATTGTTTATTTATTTATATTTCCTCATCTGCTGCATATTTCCCATCTCACTTGTTGTTGTGCACCATCCTCATCGAATCTCAACACACTAGTGCAGTGCAAGATGGAAAACTCTGAATCTCCACCAAGAAGTTCGTCTTCTATCGAACTCTCCCAAGTTCAACAGAAATTGGTGAAAACATTCAAAGCTGTTGATGGTCTTGGTGCTACTGCCTTTGAATTGTGCAAAACTTTTTTCGAAAAAGCATCAACAAGACTAACACCAAAAGATATGTCTCGTTTCGATGATGTCATGGACGAACTATTCAAACTACGATACAAAGTTCGTGAATTGGGCTCTATTGTTCGTGAGGTAACGAACGAACAAGAGGTAGAAACTGATGAAGAAAACGAGGAAGATTATCCTGGTCCCCGTAGTAAAGCACTACTTAAAAAATTTCCAAAGTTTTTCGTAGAAAAAATGCTCAAATGTCCACCACAATCAGCTTTCAATTCAGATAATCTCTCTCAAATGGAACCACAACTGGATGATCATACCACAATCAATTCAGATCATACACCCGATTATATGGAAGCCGATCAGCATGCAGAAGTTGCCCAAAAACAAACTGCAGAGGTGATTAACAGTGATTCCAATGCAGATGTAACCACAAAAAGTGGAAACATAGCTGCTGAAGGTAGTGTAACCACAAAAACTACCATAGAAAAAGTGGATGCACCATTGTATATTAGTTCACAAGCCCCAATAGAAGATGGGAAAGGACTTGAATTACCTTCACATGTGGAGAATGAATCTCATACAACTCCTTTTTCTATTGAATCACCAGTAGATGTGATCAATTTTGTTGTGGAAGAAATTGTAACCACAAAATCAGTAGGTGAAGAGGCTGTAACCACAAAAATCACGGTCAACGAACTGGATACAATACCACCTATTGAATTTTCAACATCAACTGAGGGCGAAAAAGATAAAAACATAAGCTCTGATATCATAAATCCAAATTCTGGTGATACCTACTCTCTTGAACCGCGAACAAAAACTGTGGATTCAGATCAGAGTGTGGATGTAACCACAAAATCCAAAAGGAAGAACAAGGAATTGGATGTAACCACAAAATTTCGAAGGATTGAATTGGATGCATCGCCTTTGATTCTCTCACAAGTGTCCTTAGAGAGTTGTGACGAAACTGATCTCAGTGATAATATGGCTACCTCATCTGATACAACTTCTGAAGCCAATGTAACCACAAAAACAGCGTGGGAAAAAGCATTGGAGCGCTTAGAAGAAGCGGAAAAAGATGATGAAGGATATGTTGAGGTGAAAATCTGTAACCTCTGTCCATTCATCACTTTGAAAAAATCCAGAGCCGATGTTAAACATCGAAAAATGTGTCGAGCGGCAACTGAAACCACGAAGCCGAACATTTCCACTCAAAAAATGCTCCACATTACGGCACTCAAAAGAATGCAAAAATGGATTCCAATAGCTGAGAAGAATAAAGCTAGAAAACCACGACCAAAGGAGTGAAGAAAGAAACCAAAGAAAAAAAAATATATATACTCATCATGTAACCACAAATTAATGTTTCATATCACTAACTATTTATCTTTCATATATAATCAATCAATAGTATGGCTTAATTCAATGTTGTTTGGGGATCTTTTTCAATGTTTATATGTTTTCTATCAGCACTATGAGAGTAGCAATCTCTGTGCTTACATTTCTATTTTATGTTATTCGTTCTTCTATTTTATATTTATGTTGTCTATAGTCCTTTAGCTAGGGATTTTCTAAAAAAGTACCACAGGTAGGGCCTACGTGCCTAGCCACTAAACATTATAAAGAACAAAAAAAAGATTCCTATAATAAACAGTGTTAACCCCCCCGCAAAAAAAAAAAAAAAAAAAAAACCTAACCTAACCTAACCTAACCTAACCTAACCTAACCTAACCTAACCTAACCTAACCTGAACCTGAACCTAACCTAAACCTAAACCTAAACCTAAAACTAAACCTAAACCTAAACCTAAACCTAAACCTAAACCTAAACCTAAACCTAAACCTAAACCTAAACCTAAACCTAAACTAACATGAGAGGGCAGGGGCTCCGACCCATTGTCGCGACTCAACCTAACCGATGTCTGGTGGCTTGAAAGTCCCTAAGCATGGCCTCTGACCATTATCTAGACTCAGAATAAATTTCTATCTGCTCGCAGAGGCCTAAGAAAATTAATTCAATCCTCCTATGGGGAATCCCATGTTAAATATAAAACTTCATAACTTTTTTTTGGGACCGAATTTTTCGAAACAGTAAACGTAGTGCACAACTTCAGATGATACAGAACTCATATGCAAAATTTCATGAAGATCGGACAACTGCTTCTAGGAGAAACTGAAGTTACAAAGAGTGCAAATTTTGTCCCCAGGGAGTCTTCACTGCGTTCAGACAACTAGAAAATTTTTTCTCACATTTTTTACATTTTTATCTCACTCTCGGGCAATAAAATTCCATCAAGTCATGAGGAACCCATCTCACTTTAGTTTTATCAATTCCGGTTGTTCGAGCTTCCAGTTCGGAGAGAGATCG
This sequence comes from Brevipalpus yothersi, assembly GCA_003956705.1. Lineage (NCBI taxonomy): Eukaryota > Metazoa > Arthropoda > Arachnida > Trombidiformes > Tenuipalpidae > Brevipalpus > Brevipalpus yothersi. The sequence continues at coordinate 138,542 of QZCP01000346.1, forward strand.
TTCAATGATCTTGAATTGGCACCTTTTTCTCCCAGCAAGTACAGGTATACTGACTGGTAGTTGGTGACTGTGTACTAGAAACTTGTGATTGAACCAGAGAGAAATGGCAAGATGAGTTTCCTTGAATGGCTAAAGCTAATGACAAAGCCTTTGTAGCTCTGATTGATTGAGCCATAAAGCTCTGCGCCTGCATATCGAAAATGATAGATGCCTCAATTCTTCATCATCACAATAACACAAATACTATTCGTTAATCGGAGACCCCCATCAGTTGGTCCCATGATATCTTCAAATGAAGGAGAAGAGAGAGAGAGAGAGAAAGAGAGAGAGAGAGACAAGTTTTCTACTGGTATATGATACAGATGTACAGATCCCATTATCATGTTTGAAGAGTTCCACACAATAAGAGAAAGAGAAAACGGTGTGAAAAATATCAGGAAAATCACCCTTTTGGTAGTTTATCAATCCTATTTCGAGGTGGGTTCAGATTACAAAAAATAATAATTCTTGAGACAAATCCATACGTGTATAATAAATTCCACATATCTTAACATTAAAATGATATTTATCGGATGATTTGATCAGACGATTAATTTTCGGTTTTTTTTGACAATTGATTTTGACTCAACTTCTAAACTTCCTCATGATTTCTGGAGCAGTCAGGCCATGGTCACAGTCATAGTTGCGAAGAGAAAAAGTTTTAAAATGGCTCAAATTGGAGAAAATATTGATATTAACCTTTTTTGGGAAAAATTCAGTAATAATGGTAGATAAATTTCTATTCTCCATATCGTGTTGAGAGATTATCTTCGTCATTGTAAAATCAGCAAATCGAATTGAAATAAGCTTCTGATTTTACACATTAGATGGAGTCATGGGATGTCCTGGGAAATTAAATTAAATTGAATTTTTAAAAGTTGAAAATTAATGAATTTTTTCACTGCAAAAGTTTTGGAGACTGGATGAGAAATATATCAATCTCTGGAAATATTGGTACAACCCTTCATGGGTGAAAAAATGATAGCTCAGATTACAGCTTCTCACATTTAATGATAAATAGTTGTCGATCTTAGAAAACTTGGCTATCTCAAAAATGTAGCTCATTTGGACTCAAATATTTGTAGATTATTTAGTTAATGAATTCGAAAGTATTTCCCTCAAATCTGAATGCCTCGCAAATATCATATATTTTTGATTGGTCCAGATTTATCTACATATAGACAGTACTGAAGAAATCATTTTAACTTGAGAATTCACACGACAGCTAAAAAATCATGGAGAAGAAAAATTTCTATAAATTTTTATTCTTACGATTGATAAGACGAAATTCATATGGTCTTTTTGATCTTGTAAATATATCAATCTTAATTTGAGCCTTTTCTTTCTCTACTGGTTCTATTTGGAATCTTTTGATCAGATTACTAAAGATTATTTTCAGCTCCAATATAGCCAATCGTTCACCAATACACCGTCTTGGTCCATCACCGAATGGAATGTAAGCACCGGAAGGAATGTTGGCAAAATTTTCTCTTCCAAATCGTGAAGGATCAAACTCATCTGGATTCGGATAAATCTCCTCATCATGATGAATAGAGTGTATAAATGTTGTCGAAAGGATGCCTTTCGGTATAATATGACCATCTAGATCAACATCCTCTTCTATTTTTCGAAACATTTGAGCCACTGGTGGACAAATTCTAAGATTCTCATGGACACACTGATCCAAGTATATGAGCTCATTTATTTGTGGGATTGTCATATTCTCATCTCTCTCATTGAAATCCACAAGCTCTTCGTACAGTTTCTGTTGGACATCCGGATTGTAGGCCATATTATGGATAAACCAACCAGTTGAATTCAAGATGGTTCCCCAGCTAGTGACCATAATTCCGAGTAATTCTTTGGAAAGGCTTTCTAATTCCTCTTCGCTGCCACTTTTCAAATTATCTAGCATACAATCTAGGAATGCTCCATTCCTAGGCCTTGGAATGTTCTCCAGATCAATTCCATTCATGACAGCTTCTGCATTCCTTTCATCTATTCGAGCCTTTATGATCTCTTGTGCATATTTTTTTAAAATTTCTTGCTCATCTTTGATCCCCCGAATCCAATTCAAAATTCCCATAATTTGATTACTCCATGTATGAGGCCGATTAACTCGATCAAATTGGAAATAAAAATGTTCATATAAAATTTCTGCTAATTTTGTTTTCATCGAATGATCAGCATTCTTCAGTGTCATCGATGTTTCCAATGTTATTGCCATCAAATGTGGCCGCAATAGCCGTATACAGTCAACAACTTTTCCATCTCTTGATTCAAAATCTTCCAACAACATTCCAACATGATACAACATTGTTGGAATGAAACTTTCGAGCACACTAGACACATATGCTGGTGAAACCAAGTTCCTCATTGCTTTCCAATTGTCATTAGTAAGACTGGCTAAGCTTTCAAAGCCTCGAGACAATTTCGCAACTGGCCATCCTCGATCGAGAAACTTTTTATTTCCTAATATTTTCTTTATCATCAAACATCAATTATCATCAAATGGTAAAGTTCAGGCAATCTGATGACTTCATAGATACTGACCTTGTTGTGTTTTGAGGAGAAAATGCAAACAACTGGATAGTAAAACATCCATACTACGAAAAAGCCTCTCTTACGATTTCGACGAAAAGTGGATAACATAAATTTCGTTATGTCACCTGAAGAACAGTGACAATTTTCACCATATATATCGTTAGGTAAAGTTAATTGAATCTGATTAATTACTCACCTTTATTCTGCCAAAATGTGAATATATTACCGACTAAAAAGTGATGCGGTTGAAGGGAAGGTAGTAGCCATGCTCTTGCTATGAATGGATATTTACTGAGCAAGTAGCTAAGTCCGGAAGTAATCAATATGATTAGAACTGCGAAAATTTGGAAACCAATTTGATTGAAAATAAGCATCACAGCATTCTTCACAGAATTTGGCGATTGTCCCCGAAAAATCAACTGAAATCGAGTCAATCTCTTCCCTTCATTACTATTTCTCAGTTGATAAGAATTGAGCTCTCATATTCTCAACTCTCAAAAGATGTATCAAATTTCAGATCATTCCATAACCTCAACTACATGCTCCGATCTAATTGCAAAAAATGGCATCGAAAATGCTTGAATTCTAGGAGTAACTTACTTGTTAGTAAGTCTGTTACTTCATGCGAAATCTGATCCAAAATAGAACAATTTTATAATTGACCTGTGAGGATGCCTGTCATTATTTTCTCCAAATGAGATAACTTTCAAGTCCCTCATACAAGGACAAAATAATCTGAGATAATAGAAATGATTCAACCTAAGCTCTCAGAATGTGATGTGTTCGATCATCTACATATCTGTATATCGAGCTCTATCTTTTTATCACTCTCTAAGAATCTAGTAAAGGTTACTCTTCAATTGATCATGACGCAAAATCGTCTTATGACGAAATTGAGCACGCACGAAAGAAAATTGAACCAGAATTGATGAACAATGTTGGAACATTGGATATACATTGTATATTAGCTAGGAGAAGGCTAAAATAGCAATCATTTCTCTTACTCAATGAAAGTTGTTTGATAACAGTGAGAAAAGGTTAGACCAGGAAAATAATTTCGATTAATCAAAACACGAATACGAAATACCGGCTGATATTTCTATTGTGAATAGATTTTTCAAATTAGCTGCTGGCAATATTAGTATAATTACCAGTTGGTTGGCAGAAGAATCAAGGAAAAAAAGTCTAATCGAATTTTCTGCAGGTAAACAATTGATATTTTTTTTCTATTTTATCCTTTTGAGGGAAAATTATAAACACTCAAAGGTCATACAAAATATGTACAGTGTTTTGAAGGTTGAATCATGATATAAATAGCATGATATTTGTCTAGGGTAAATGGATTTTCGATCACTTTTTCCGTGAAATGAATCTGAATTTCAGTGGTTTCTGTGGTCTAGTCAATAGGTCAATCTGAACACGAGCCTTCTCGCTTCCAATTGGCTCTATCTTGAATCTCTTGATGATATTACTGAAAATGATCTTCGATTCGAGTAAAGCCAATCGTTCACCAATACACCGTCTTGGTCCATCACCGAATGGAATGTAGGCACCGGAAGGAATTTTGGCAAAATTTTCTGGCTCAAATCGAGAAGGATCAAACTCATCTGGATTCGGATATATCTCTTCATCATGATGAATAGAGTAGATGAACGTTGCTGAAAGGATGCCTTTCGGAATTATGTATCCATCAAGATCAACATCCTCATCAATCTGCCGGAACATATTAGCCACTGGCGGATGAATCCGTAGATTTTCGTGAACACATTGATCCAGATATGTGAGCTCATTTATCTGGGAAATTGTAATATTTTCGTTCTTCTCATCAAACCCAAGAAGCTCTTCGTAAAGTTTCTCCTGTATATCAGGATTTTGTGCCATATTATACATGAACCACATTGTTGAGTTAATAATTGTTTCGAAACTCGTTGCTGATATGATGAGAAGTTCTCCAATAAGATCTTCTAGTCCTTCTTTAGTCACAATTTTACCTTTTTCATAATTATCTAACAAACTATCAAGAAATGCTAGATTCCTTTTGCTCTTCATGTCTGTTGGATAGATTTCGTTTTCGTTTACATCCATATTTCTCTCCTCAATTCTAGTCTTTATAACGTATCTTGCATATTCTTTGAGGGCTTCTCGTCCATCGTCTATACCATAAATCCAGTTATAAATTTTGAGAATTTGGTTATTCCATGTGTAGAATCGAAGGAAACGGTCGAATTGTGAATCGAGAAATTTCGTTCCAACCTTTATCATTCCCCTTTTCATTGATTCATCAACACTCTTGAGACCTAATGATGTCTCCAACGTTATCGACATAATGTGATATTCTAGTATTGATAAGCATCCATCATTGTGTTCACCGACTGATAGAGCATCCAACATTGGTTGAGTATGGTGTATAACGATCGGAATAAAACCTTCAAGAACACTTGGAACATAGGATGGAGCAACCAGATTTCTTCTAGCTTTCCATTCAGCATCAGCAAGTGACACTAAGCCCACGAAATCATGGGTTACCATTCTTGATGGCCATCCTCGATTGAGAAACTTTTTGGATGCCAAAACTTTCTGGAATTCGATTACAATCATACTACATGTATCAATAACTGAGATGAGCACAGCTGATTGGAACTAACCTTATTATGCTTCCATGTGACAATTAGCACTATGGGGTAGTAAAAAATCCATCCAATTAAGAGCCCTTTCTTACGCATTCGGCGGGAAGTAGTTATCAAATACTGAGCGATATCCTCTGTGAAATTTCCAAATATTACACACAATTATTCACAAACACTGATCACGTTACAAAATATACAAATGTTGAGCTTACCGCGATGTTGCCAGAATGCCAATAGATTTCCAACGAAAAAATGATGAGGCTCAAATGTAGGTAGTCGCCATACTCTTGCGATGAATGAAAATTTTCTCACAAGAGAAATCAGCACAAAAGTAGCAAATATCACCAAGATTCCAGATAAAAACTTTGGAGAATTGATTTCGTCAGCGATGAACATCTTCATGTACTGTATCAAATTGAATCGAGAGAAAACTGTGTTGTGTTCAAGTTCTACAGCTAACTTTTCATCTAGAACCTAGTTGAATTTCGAAAACCTCATAGAGTTCATGATAGCTCCCGAAAAGAGAGAGAGAGAGAGAGAGAGAGGGAAAGTTAGGGAGCAGAAATTTTGCCTTTTTTTACCTGTCCATCAACATGAAGTTTATTCGAAAATAACAACATAATGGCAGAGGTTCATTTCCTTTTCTGATTTTACATCATCTCATTATAGCCTCGGGCTATTTTTTTAGACTATACTTATGGATAGTATTATTTTTGTCCTGAACAAATATTTAGGAGATTGACAGTGTTTATGAGCTAAAAATTCGATTTAATTAATTCATCTTGAATTATTTTTAGCAATAATTTATCAGTGATGATAATCACCAATAACAGGTGGCAGCAAGAAATGTGGGTGGAGCCTATTGAAATGATACATGTATCTTGGATGGAATATTTCGAATTATAACTGATAATTGATAGAAAATCGGAAACTTCTGGCAAATTGAAAAGTTTCACTTATTCGAAGATACAAGATTTGATCATGGAAAGTGAATAACTTTTCATACGATTGAGTAGCTCATCTTTCCATTTTTGGACAAATTTTCCTTGCCTTTATTTGAGCTACTCAATCAACAATTCACCTTTATATTGTAATTTATTTTATTCCATCTTCTTGCGTGTGAATATGAGATATTTTTGGCAAAGCAATCGAATAAAATAATTCTCCAGTAGGCATGGTAAATCATTTGATTTTTGAAAAATTTACACAAAGCCAAGAAAAATGATTAAGATTTTCATATTGGGTATAAAGCATGGGTTTTAACCGGTAAATCTTTATCCATCTATTATTTGAGACCTTGAAATTTGACGATAAATATTCTTAAAAATTAATGAGAGTCAATTATTCACAATAATTTGATTTAACTTACTTTCCAAATGAGATGAAAAAAATATAATCTTCATTCATAAGAGAATTTTTGAGGACTGTAATTTTAAATTGTTCAAGAGTCATTTTTTGTGAGTTTGATTAATTTCGCATCTATTTGTTAGTAGTGTTCTTCTTTTTCGGCCAGACATTGAAATAAAAAACAACATTCTTACAAATGGTCAAATATTTATTTGATTCATTTGAATTCAGTTCATATATCTCATCTAATTAGATGTTGGGATTGAGGAAGGAAGAGAAGGAGAGTGGGAAGGAATATTCATTCCTTGATTTGAATTATTCGAATTGTTATCCTGTCCATTCACCGTGTCCATAGTACTCATACTCATTGCCAACGATTCCAGTCGAGAATTAATTTGCATCAAAGCGGACATCATTTGAGTGTGTTGATTTTGCAGCATCTTGAGACTACTAGGAAGATTCCAATTTTTATCAATCACTATACTATCGGTAGGATTGAATCCAAACATATTGGAACCAAAATTTGATGAGGACGAAAAAGGGAAACCGGAAGAAAATGGTCCTCCCGGGAACGAAGATGTCGGATAACCAGAAGGTTGAGGTATCTGTGAGGTGCCCATCATGTATTGTGGAGGTGAGAATGCAGATAACATTGGAAAGTTACTATCAACTCCACGCAATTGAATTCGAGGTAGAGGTTCATCATCTTCATCTGCGAAAACATTGGTGATGGTCAAGAAAAGAAGTAGACCTGTGATCACAAGTTTATGATTCATTATAAATGATCTACACTGAAAAACTATATTTTCGGAAAATTTTCACTTTATTCTCACCTCAATATTGTTTCAAATGAAAGATTTCATCCAAAAAATCAGTAGAAACTTTACAAAGTACGTTTTTCTTGGTCCATATGATTAATTACTCAATTGTTGCGAGCATTTCTCTATGATGCTCTCTTGTCTTTTTATGACTCAAAAAGCAGAATTGTATTTACCTAGGAGAATTGATTGATCTCATCATCTGACATCTCAATGGCAACATATATAAGTCATCAAAATATGAGGCAGAAAGAATGATTTTTCTCTGGAAACTTGATCAACTTTGGGCTGAACAATTGGAGGTCCGTATTTGTAGAGTGGCCAAAGCCAAAGAATTGCTAAAAATCAATATTTGTGAGGAATAATATCAACTACTATTTATTTTCAGTCTAATCGGAAATCTATCATCCAGCAAGAGTGGGAATATTTTCATAGATTTGTACTGAGCACTGAACACGATTGATGATAGAAATAAATCAGTGCGATTCAAAAACTTCTGTATTATCATGAAATGTGAAGGCAACTATAACTGTCTTACCATTTAAGCTTACTGAATTAATTTTCTTCGACAATTTTTGCATTAATTTGCAATGTCCCTCAGATGTACACTTTTTGAAATGACATAATTATTGCTTCAGCATTTCATGGGCGATTGATTAATCTCTTGGAGGAATACTTGCACAATCAACCCACGAGTGATCAAGTTATAATTGATGTGACTACTAGGGTATAGTATAGAGTACATACCTGACACAGTTCTTGCCCATGTTTACCATAAAATCGACTGAAAAGTTTTGAGAGCTACAAAAAAAACTTCAATAAATGACAAGAAAATGTGACTATTTTCTTCAACATTTTCCTTTTACTAATGGAACTTGAAACTTTCTCAAATGACTGAGAGTACTTTTTTCCCTAGGATCTATGGCTCAAATACATATTATCCAGGTTATATGCATTCTTTCATGTCTACAAGGTTATCTCATACTAACTGAGACAAATTTGGTGCCCGAAGGTTTCCATTTTGTGTCGTGCCAATTGAATATGTCATTTACATTTGTATGCATGATGAATGATAAATTGGAGAGTGTCCATGTGAAAACTTCACGTGCATTCGAAAGCTCTCGATTAATTAAGGCCATTGGAGATGTAAAGCTGAAATTTAAATAGGCATATCTATCAAACATCTCCAAAAATCACGATTTAAAAGATATGATCACATGTTTCAAGGAGGAATAATGATAGCCAGGATTCTTTTCTTTTGAAGCTGATTATATCAATAAGTCATTAATATCAACAAAAATAATAACTCGAGGGTGAAAACACGTTTCAATGGTTTGTGTGTATGATTATGGATATTTGATGTTTGTCTAGAGAATGTTTTAAAACTGTTTATAATCAAATAAAATGATACTTTAATATCGGTGGACCGAGAGGAATTCAAAAGGAAATCAGCTTGAAATCCATAGAGAAAGGGCAATGGATGAGAATGTCCATACCAGTGGTTCGGTTAATAAACTGATGTGCAATGAAATGTTTTGTTTTAAAAATAGTAGAACACTGAATTTTGCCAGACCATCGAATGGAAAAGCATGAATCAGTGCATTAACAAAGTATGGACATGCTTCATTTGGCCAAATTGCTGAGTTAAACCACATTATTGTCAAATGATAAGCGAACAAGATAACCATATGAACTGAAAATGATGGTGAGACAGTGCCGAGAAGTATTCCCGTTGAGGTGCCACAGATTGATATTAGAGTATGAATCATCAGGAATGTTAGAGTATACTGATCGATGTCAATTTTGAAGAACATAATCAGAACTGTAGAAGTTCCAACGAACATGGGAGTCAAGTAAAGGTTTGCCCTAATCAAGTGGGCAACAATCAGGTGCCATGATTTGATTCCCATCACTTTTTGACGATCAAGAAACCCATCAATACGATCGAATAGATAGCCGAACAGGGTACATGCTTGACAGAATTGAAATGTATAGTAAAGAAGAACATTGGGAAGTGTTCTCAAAAATGATCGTGATTCGATATCATCAATCGGCTTTCCATCAATAGGAATTATATCAATCAAATCGTATATTGGACGAGTTTTGTTGAGAGCTCTCAGATTTTCACCAATAAAATCAGTCACTTTCTGGTACAAAAGTCTCTCGATAAATTGTATATTAACACCTTCACCATAATCACCATAAAAGCGCCATAGAGGTTGCTGTGCCTCTTCCACCTCTCGAATGACCACTCTGTCCAGTAGATTTTCTCCAAGATTATCATCGATCATCAGATAGCCGATTATTTCAGTATGTGAAGCTTTTTCACGAGCTTCCTCAAGATCACAGAATAAAACTTTCAACTGTTTACTCGAGTCCAAGCTGTGGACAAAGTTTTTAGTCAGATTAGTGGTGTATTGGGTGTTCATTCCACTGATACAAATGGATAGTTCAATTGGCGGCTTTTGCATGAAAGCAAGTATCAAGAGTACTGATTGGTGTAGACAGAGGCAAAAGAAAAAAGGACCCACAAAATTTTGGTATTTTTCACTAGATATACGGATAAATGAAGCTTTTATCAGTTGTTTTGAAGTGGGTGGTTGATGATTGTGGATGACTGGCTGATCATAGTTTGAAAACATATCTTCACATGTGAGTTGGTCGTTTACATGATGATTATATTCCAGAGATGATTTTGAATATGGTTGGCACAGAGCGAGAGCTACTTTTTCCAATTCAATACAATTGAATTCTTCCATCAATTTCTCTGGTTTATCATGTCTAACCAGGCAACCTTTATACATGTAAGCGATTGTGTCCGCGTTTCTTACCTCTTCAATGTAATGTGTAGTGACCAAAATTGTAATTCCATACTTATCTCTACATTCTTCCAAAAAGTTCCAAATTTTGAGTCGACTGATTGGATCTGATCCCACTGTGGGCTCATCGAGAATCAATAGTGTTGGCCGATGGAGAAGTGTCATAGCAAGTGAAACCCTTCTCTTTTGACCACCACTCATGGTGAAAATAAATCCTAGATTTTCAGGCAAATCAATACTATCATGCAGAGTTTTTATTCTCTGGTTAATCTCATCTTGATCAATATTGTACACTTGACCACAAAATTGGAGGATTCCTCGAGCTGTCCATATATCATTCAATGCCGTCTCTTGAGGCATATAGCCGATGTATGATGATGGTAGTGATGATAATATTTTCTCATTAACACATCCACCAAGCTCAACATGTCCACTTTTCGGTGGTATCAGTCCAACAAGAGTTTTGAGAAGTGTTGTTTTACCGCCACCGGAAGGACCGATAAGTCCGATAATACTTTTCGCCGGAAGTGTGAAGTTGATGTTGGTCAACACTCTGGTCAACGAATTATTGTCTCTACGTTCAACGGTCACATTTATCATTCGACCGACATAATTTGATTGATTCATTTTTAAATACTACTTTTCGAACGTTGTTCACATGTTGAGAATTGGAATTACATTTGAAATTGGAATCCTATCTTTCATCCATTCATCATCATGAACCTTGAGAGAGAGATACTCTTCATAGATAATGGAAACCGGTTCAGTTGTTGACTGGTTAAGTTATGAGCTATCATCCAGCATAAGAGCTGATATGAGATATCGTTCATCTTGAGTGCTATTTATGCTAATTGTAAGCAAATTCTGATTAGAATTTGAAATGAAGTTCATCGAATCAGATATGGTAGCGCTTCCAGCAATGACGGAACATTGTACCGATAAATGGTGTGCCGAGGAATTTTCGATCACCCAATCATTTGGCACTTTTCAGCCCACCGTTCGTTGAATGAAAGAGCTAGAGAAATTATGAGAGATCATAGAGTAGAGAGAGAGAAAGAGAGAGAGAGTGAGAGAGAGAGAGAGAGAGAGAGAGAGAGAGAGAGAGAAATTATCCGTAAATTAACACATGACTGGAAGGAATCATTTCAGGTACATCTCTATCAGGTATTGAGCATGCGCACCAGTGAATAACGGGATCTGTTCACCCCCTGGCTCAATCATATCTCTCCTACTAACCTAGTGTAGCGGGGTTGATAACACTGAGATAGTGGAATAAATTTGGATAAATTCTATGTTTTCCAGCAGAAATGATAATGGGCGAAGCAAAGATTTGCCTCCTTACAATACTTTCGGCTCTAACAAGATTGGCTGTGAGCTCAAGGAGCTCGCTGGCTGATACCTATTGTTGAGTAATGTAAAACTTAATAAAACGACAGAGATACATCAAACATGAGCTTAATGATAGTCGTTAAAATTATCTCAGCTCACATTTTCATATATATGCTCTGGAATGCAGAACCCATCTTGGTTGAAATTTCTTCCAAAATAAGGAAAGATAAGAGCGTTTTCAGCCTATTTTGGTGGTTTTGCCGAAGACACATGAACAATGATCCGCAAATACAATGTATACATACATGTATATACCAGGTATATATGCATACTACTAAGGAGGCTCTTGAAAATAGATTCCTGGATTCATTTTAAGAAATGTAAGAAAATTGAAATCGATTCTTTCCTCAAGAGGGAGAGTTTCTCAAGGTTCTCATCAGCTCTGAACCAGTTATGAATGAATTTGAATACAAAGAGCCTAATTCTTTTTTGGATGCCAATTCTTCAATGAATGCGAAAAATACTCTCAAACTTAAAATCAGTGTAATTTAGGCCCTAGATTACTACACGTTTTAATCTATCCTAGTGAAGTTATTGACTCTTTGAATTGCAACATCAAATTATCATTATTATTATCATCAACCAATTGATTAGGTAAGGTAGTCTCAGTTGATAAAGATGAAACTTTTCGAAGGGAAAGTTTTGGTGATTCTCGAACTTCTAATTGCCCTCGTGACGAGTGTTAAACATCCACCTCTGAACAAGCTTATGCCTTGGGTTGAGGAGAAAAAGTTTGCACAGTTATTCTATCTTAATTCAAGATTTTCGTTACTTTCTCTCATCAAACCATCACAAAGCAATACTTCCATCACACTACTGGAAACACCAACCACTGATGAATCCTCTGTGATTAATTCATCTTCTCCTGAAAGTTTGTGTGCCACTCATCTTGAGGCTATCATCCGACAACTTAGCTCTGATCAGCACGAGATTGCTCTAATGAATTTTGTGGACTCATATGCAAAGCCAGCTTCTGGAATTAGGAATGGTAATCTGGATTGGCATGGCAATCAGGGCCAATGTGAGTCAACCAGAATTTTTGTGAACCAGATCGACAATAATTCATCATCAACTTTCGATGGTAAATATTGTAGAGCTGAATGGATTACACAATTGACTTCAAATCATTCCTTCACTCACTATACTGGTGTTTGCATTCCAAGTTCATGCAATAGTGATGATACCAGATATCTTAAGACATTTTTGGAGAAATTTTCCTTTCTCAAAATATCCGAGACATCACGTGTTCTCGAAATAAGCTGCAAAGATGAGAATTTACTGAAAAATGAGACAATCTTCCTCTATGTTCTGTGCCTCAGTCTTTTGACATTCGCAGTGCTGATTACTATTTATGATCACTTCACTCGAAAGACGGCTAAGGTGAAACAAGACAGTGCTCAGCCTGACTTTGATTCCAAATTGCGATCTTCCCCCAGCCCAAAGCTTTTTTCAGTGAAAAGTTTCTCAATTTCACAAAATCTGAGATCACTCAGTGGCGAGTTTGTATCGGAAAATGATATTCTCATTATTCACTACATCAGAGGCTCATGTGCTGTGATAATAGTTCTAATGCATAGTGGACTCTTTATGTCACCACTTTTTGATTTGGATCCTAAATTTTCGTTCGATTCACTGTCTTTGACGGTAGCATTTTTTCTATTCCTTCGTTCCGTTATGACAGTATTCTTCTTTTTTACTGGGTTCTTCATTCACTCTGATTATACCAGGCCCATTCAACATTTCAATCCTTTCAAATCGATTTTGAAGGCTTTTGTACGCCTTTCTCCTTCGTATTACTTCACAGTTTTGGTTCAGATTGCGTTTGCAAGCAAGTTGGGTTTCGGTTCTAAGGTGAATTTTGGGCTTTTTCAAGTAGAGAGGATTGAATGTTCACAAAACATCCCAGCTTTTCTCTTATATTATTACAATCACTTGTCCTATTATCAAATGGTAAGTTTCGTTCTAGGAATTTTTACATTTTGTATCATGACAAATACATGTTTACATGTATGCATACTGATTTTTTGAAAAATTTTGTTTGTTCAGTGCCAACCAATTTTTTGGTCGATGTCAGTAACATTTCAATTACTGGTATTGAGTGCCTTTTTTGTTTGGTTTTTGTTGAGGTATAAGTTCATTATCAGAATTCGATTAATGTCCACAATTATCCTTAATATCAATCAATTGATTATATATTGTATTAGGTGTACCTACATCGGAGTAACATTTGCAACACTAATTATTATACATGGATTGTCCATATCTTTCCAAATTCTCGATGACCTACAGCTTCAGCATTCATTTGGGCTTGGTGAAAACATCAAGAGCGTTGAAAATCTTTTGGAACATGAGAGGTAGAATCTGCAAACAGAATCTGAATTTGATGATGTATTACTGAAAATTTTTCAATCTCATTTCAAGAAATTTCGAATGGTTTTATGAAAGGTTCTACTTTCAAACGACTACTTGGTTATGTTCAGCGATAATGGGAATTCTATTCGCCTATTTTCTTCCCAGAATTCAGACAGCATCAAAAAATTCACAGAAAATGATTGTGATATCGGCCATTCTGATAATTATCATTTTCTATTCAGCTCTTGGACTCGCTGTGGTTCCCTCTTCAAGTTATCTGACCTATTCACTGATTTTATCAGTTTGTCCCATTGGAATTGGACTTATTCTCTCAGTATTGATATTCGTCTTCCACCCTCACAGTAATTTTATCAACTATAAACTATCCTCCAAAGCTTCACCACTTCTTATTCACTTCAGCAAACTATCATATCCACTATATTTAACCCATGGCACGATTATCACCGTGATTCTAAATTTAACAAAAATTTCATCAGTTTCTGATATATTAACTGGTGTGAGCATATTTTGTGGGCATCTGTTCATTGTTTATGTGTCTTCGATTTTTCTTTACATATTCATTGAGAAACCTTGTCAAAATATCCGAAAGATCATGAATTTATGACAGAAGCGAGCTCAAAAACTCCATCTCAATAATAAATGATCAAGATTCATCAATGTATTGACCTCCCATTAAGCATTGTTCTTCGAAAAATTTGAGCCCTTCTATCATTAATCGAAAGCTGTATATTCAAATAGAATGATTGAGAACGATGGATTGATCAACTGATTAAGTTACAACTTTCATGCTGAAGCATGGAATAAGAAGGCTCATGGTCTCGATGATCATAATAGAAATAGTAATAGAAATTGATATATCAAACATTAATTTTGAAGAGACGTACATAGAGGCTTCACAAAACAATTGTGAATAACTGCTTATGGATAATGGTTCACCTCACAAATTCGATCATGTTGGAAGGCTATATTTTCACTACAAGCCAAATCATTATATTCGAAAATTGGGTTCTTGTATAGAGAATCTGGAACTTTGTTACCTCTGACTAATCAAAGCTTTACATGGAGGGAGATAGATTGAAGTGGAATCGATGAAGGGATTATCCATACTCTTATGATAAAAAGAGGAGTGAAACTTTCCTCAGCTTATTCAAAAGAATATTCGAGAGAATGATCGATCAAATATTCATTGTGAATCCGAAGGAAATGTGAGTAATCACAATCAGTTGCCTGGGACATTAGCGAGCTGTAGAACAATACCTAGCACAGTTGAATGGATATTGTCTATGTTCGAGCATAAAATCTAGCAATAGAAAAAACACGGATATTGGAATCTCTTTCGAGGCGAGAATGAGGAATATTCAAAGTTCCAATAGCTCTTTAGCTTATCATGTAGTTATGTCCATCACTATGATTGTTAAGCTATCTCAGAGCCTATTTGGTTACTTTTGTTTCCAAGAGCAACTCATTTTTCTTCTTGGGACAAGTTTGGGACTATTGAAACCTGATAGTATTAATAGGTGTGATTTGGAAACAAAATATATTCGAGCCAAACAATTAATGACCTTTGCAATGGGTGGGAAGCATTCTTCATCTGATAGATTGATTCCTGATATTGTTGATGATAAGTTCATACAGTCTTCTTTTCTGAATTTTTCTGCTCGCCCTCATCAAAAATATGACAAAATAGTTCTTCTCACATCCTATTGGATATACTGAGTAGTGATGATTGAGTTGTAGTGATGAGCATCATAGGGTTGCTCTAATGAATTTTCTAGACTCATATGCAAAGCCAGCCCCTGGAATTAGGAATGGTAATCTCGATTGGTACGGTAATCAGGTACAGTGTCCGTCAGTCCGAACAACTTTCTGCCCAGTTGACAATATCTCATCAGAAACTTTTGGTTTTAAACACTGTGGAGCCAAATGATAAACGTCGATCACTGTTGACCATTCTCTAACTCATCTTACTAGTGCTTGTATTCCCAGCTCATGTGATGATAGTGATACGGACAGTCTGGAGAAAAATTTTTTTTCTGCAAGTTATCCAAGTTGTCATTCATTTCTGAAATCATCATAGTATTATTATTATTATTATTATTATTATTATTATTATTATTATTAACCACAAACAAGGAGAAAAATTTGAAAATGAAGCAACTTTACCTCCAGCTACTTTAATTTCTACTCCTTATTCGTCCTACTCTAGTCCCTAAGAGTCTTGAAGTTGTGATGAAAAGTAACACAAAATAGAATAACTGGGTATAAAAACCAGTCTGGACTTTCCGATTTCTGTAAGATATCCCAATTAGCACAATTTCTCTTAATGCTTTCATAGGATTGGTGTTGGGTAGCATTTTGGAAGGAAGATCGATGAAATATGGAAAACTCTCGATGGAAATGGAGGCTCCCTCCATACTGCTTGAAACGAAAATATAACCGATACCCATCATAGAAACAAGAACTCCACTCATTTGACTTAGGCCAATGTATTGACCAATGAGTGCACTATTCGTTATCATTCCAATGATAAGTAGGGAAGCAATAAAAGGTGAACCTCGACATTTCACATCCAGAATAAGAAGTGAAAGAACCAAACAGAGTATTCCCGCAAATCCTAGGAGAATCGTGTTGGAAAAAAGTTGGACCAGAAAGATATGCATACAAGAGAGGCCAGTGGACATGTATCGTTGAATGGATTGATCTTTCACTTCTCTGATGATGGCAGAACCAGCAGTTATGATGGCGGTTGTGGTTACAGCTACAATCAATCCTCCGAGAAGAAATAAGTTTCGAGATGTATGTTCTTCAATCTTTTTTCCATCAATTACAGAATTTTCAAATCTCATCGGATATGCTGAAAGTTGCTTGAGGCTCAAATAGCCCTTAGAGGATTCCCAATATTTTGAATAGGCATCAGATAAATGACACACGACAGCCCTGAGAATGTGAACATTTGAAGCATCACAATAAACGATAAGTTGGGAATCTCTGATAGATTTAATGTCTAGTTCAGACCAATCAAGAACCAATTTCTCGAAAAAAGCGTCAACAAAGCCTTCACGGATTTGTATGGCTGCCCGAATCTTGTATCTTGATATGTCCTCGATTGCTCTGTCGATATTATCATACAGGATGAGATGGAAAACTTTATCATTGATATATTCTGGAAAGTGATTAGGATGGATGCATTCAAGGCAAACTGGCTTAATGTTCAATTTTTTTAGTAGGGCAGTATCATTATAAAGCGATTGATTCTGTACACACAGTCCGATGGACACATGTGTTATGTCTTCTGAAACAAAAAGATAAGTCAGGTAAACATTCAACGTTGGTAGGCCAAGAATGCTGAAAAACGATGCTGGAGTGAATATAAACAAATGAAAATAACGGTACATGAGGATAAGGACGATTCGGATGTGAAGCCAGTAACTATTCTCATATGATTTTGGTTTGATGATGCTGTTGGGATGGAGCGTTGATATTGATTCTCCTAACGGCCCAGTCTTTGAATCCGTCGAGCACAAGTCTAGGAAAACTTTTTCGAAAGAAATGAATCCATCTCTTGCACTGATAGCTTGAGGTGATTCAGTCTCAAGAATTTCCCCCTTTCTCATGAAACTCATTGTATCTGCATGTCCACATTCCTCAACATAGTGTGTAGTTATCAGAATGCTAGCCCCATCATTCTTTATCTTCTCTAGCAATTGCCATATTCGATGTCTCAGAATAGGATCAACACCAACATTTGGCTCATCTAGTAACAATAGTTGAGGTGAATGAAGTATAGCGATTCCAAGTGAAACACGTCGTTTCATTCCTCCACTCAGATTGAAGATGTAACTTTTTTCACTATCAATCAGATCAAGTTCTGTCAACACTTCTTTGATTCTTGAATTGATTGAGGATGGCTCCATTCGATTGAGTATACCATACA
The DNA here is from genome assembly GCA_003956705.1 of Brevipalpus yothersi. Classification (NCBI taxonomy): domain Eukaryota; kingdom Metazoa; phylum Arthropoda; class Arachnida; order Trombidiformes; family Tenuipalpidae; genus Brevipalpus; species Brevipalpus yothersi. Next base: position 156,432 of record QZCP01000346.1, read on the forward strand.
TGTAGAGACATTCATAAACGGTCAAATCATCAGTGAGCGCATCTTCTTGCGGCATATATCCCAGATTGGGACCAGGAACACCAACAATCTTTCGATTCTCAGGGTTGTTGGTACAGTCATGTCCAAAAAGAGTTATTTTTCCACAATCAACAGGTAACAGAGAAATGATGAGCTTGATAAGAGTTGTCTTACCACATCCACTTGGTCCCACAATGGCCAATATTTGCGATGAATAAGTTTGAATCGATACATTCCGTATGATAATTGAATTCTCTTCTGACTGTGGAAACATAAACGAAAGATTGGTCACATTGGCTATTAGAGCCATTTCGATTTGATGCGTATGGTTACATATCCTCCAGCTGAGTTATTATGATTGATTCGAATGAAATATGTTGAAAATTTTTTCACTGAATATATGTGTATATAGTTATATGCTATGCTAGTTCCAATTTTGTTATTCCAACCTGGTAATTTTGATGTTCTCCATTTCATCAACATGTTGACAATCGATCACCTATTAAATTATGGGTCAAGAAAAGCTATTATTATCATTAAACTTATTCAGTGATCAACATCCCTGAGGCTTGATTAGTTAAAGTGAGAAATCCTCCTTAGAAAAACTTATTCGATTGCTCAGATGCTTATCGATAAATTTTTAGCTACGTTTCAGGCTTTAGATCAGAAAAAGCTAATTTCCCAGAGAGATGAATGATCATGAAGGTAGTGAGAAGAATTCTACTTGAAAACAGCACCGAAATAGTTTCTCAGTTCTCTAGGGAAATTGTATCACCTTGATTATATCAGCACATGAACATCACATGAGAATCGGAACTTCACCTTTTATTTTCGTTGGAATTAATATAATCATCAGATCAGAGGTAAAAAATAAAATCAGATGATATTTGTATTATCTACAATTCAATTCTCCCTACAATGTTCATCACAAAATTGGAGAGTTATTGACAGTTATTTATGCAATGTGTGAATTCATTAATCTTCGAATATTTTGGATTGGTCTCTCAATGAAAATGTATAATGGTATGGAAGCAATATACGTGAACAAAAGTAGACCAAAATATGAGCTTGAAGCTGAAAATACATCTTGAATCGGTGAAAATGGAGTGGAATTCAAAACAATAGTCATGATAGACCAATGAATCAAATACAATGAATAGGAAAGCCTACTGAAGTGGACAAGCAGTGACGAAGTCCCGGCAGATAGCTTATACTTGATATAATTACTATTAGGGTGGTAAATGAATATCAAAATTGAGATGATCAGTCCTATTCCGATGGGACAAATTGCTAAAATCGCAGAAAATATCCTATAACTTGGTGTGAAGATAGTAGCACAAGTGAACATTGAATAGAAAAGGGCGATTGCGACACCAGAGAATATGAGAATTCTTCTTTGCAGATAATGAGATGCTCCCTGTATTCTTGGTAAATAGTACGCGAGAAGAACACCCATTATCATCGAACTTAGCCATGTTATCGTTCGAAAATAGTACTTGTCAAAAATCAATCGCAAATCTCTACAAAACGAGAAAGATAGTATCAAGTTATAAAATTATAAAATTTTCGAATTGCATTCGTTAACCAACCTGTCAATTTGTATAAAGTTCTCCCATTTGGTAAGGTTTTCTTCGGGCCCAAATGGGAAGTGAAGATTCAAATTGTTGAAAGTTTGATATGTTGAAACAATTCCATAGATAATCAGAAATACTGCGGAAGTTACACCAATGTATGCGGACCTAATAAAAATATCTAATGATTTAATCGGAACATTTAGAGAGAGAGAGAGAGAGAGAGAGAGAGAGAGAGAGAGAGAGAGAGAGAGAGAGAGAGAGAGAGAGAGAGAGAGAGAGAGAAATACCTCAAAATGAGCCAGATTAAGAATGCACTCAGTGAGTACAATTGAAATGATACCGACAGTGACCAAAATGCTGGTGAGCACTAGGGAAAAATCAAAAACAAATCAGAATATATCTTGCAAATTAAGAGGACGAAACTCACCATATCATCAGATCCCAGGTGGTTATAAAAATAGGAGAAAATTTCAAGATAAAATTTTGAGCATACAGTTTTATCAATCGAATGGTAACCGAAATCTAACTCAGAACCAAATCCAAACTTACTCGCAAAAAAATTTTGGAACATTACAGCGAAAAAATAGGAAGGTGAAAGACGAATAAAAGCTTTCAAAATTGTTTTGAATGGGTTGAAATTCTGATCTGGACTAGTATAGTCAGAATGGATCAAAAAGCCGGTGATAAAAAAGAAAATTGTCATCACCGTTCGATTGAAAATCCAAGATATCTCACTTGCAATTCTAATCAACTGAGGAGAATTTAAGATTAGCTCACGATCTATTGCTACTTCAGACGAAGAAAACACTCCAATATGGCCCACAACTACTGCGATAGCACAGATAGCTCGCATATAATGAATGATGAGAATATCATTTGTTGACACACGTTTGCCTTTAAGTGATCTCAGATTTTTTGGGATGGAAAAACTTTTCAAAAGGGACTTGATGAAACTTTTCCTTGTCTTTTCTGTTTCCTTGGAGGAATAATCGTAGATTGTGCTCGAAATTCCGATGGCTAATAAGCCCAAACAAACACAATAGAAAATAATTGTTCCATTCTCAAGTTTTTCCTCTCCTTCACAGCTAATTTCAGAAATGTGTGATGAAGCAGATATTTTAAGAAAGAAAAACTTTTCCAAGAACTCTTTAAGATATCTGAAATCTTTACCATAGCATGTACTTGGAACACAAACTCCTGTGTGGTGACTCAATGATTTACCAGAGGTCAATTGTGTCGACCATTGGGCTCGACAATATTTACCACGAAATGCTGACGAATGATAATCATCAGATTTCACTGAAATTTTAGTTGATTCACATTGCCATTGATTACCATGCCAATTGAGATTACCGTTTCTGATTCCAGGGCCAGGCTTGGCCAAGGAATCAAGAAATTCCAGCGTATCGACATCATGCTGATTTGTTCCAATATTCTTGATGATAGTTCGCAGATGGAGTGCACACAGACTTGAAGTATCATTCATAAGAGATGAATAGAATGTCGTCCTGGGAGGCTCATTTCGTGAATTGTTCAAGGAAATGAAAGAAATGTTCGAATTGAGGTAGAATGATTTAGCAAAACTATTCAATTCAATCCATGGTAAAAATTGATTCGCCGACGGAAGTTTTCTACAGTTCACAGGGTTTCTCAGCAATAAATAGAAAAATAGAAAACAAAATCGAAACGTAATTTCACTCGGCTTCATGCTTCACATAGAACTGCAATCAAAAACAATTTCAAATCCAATTTTTTACGAAAAAAAAATGTTCACTACAAGATTTTTAGCATAACTGTTCGAGAATTAGAAGTAACCTTCAAATGGTTATGTTCCTTCCTTGTCGAGTGCGGACAATGTTCCATCAGTGTTACCTTCGGCATTTATGATGTAACTTCCCATCAATCGCTTAATACAAAGTTATCTAAAACACTATGTCCGTTTTTCCCCCAGCCAAACTGGTCAAAAAAAGCATTATGTTTAACCTTAATCACCTACAGATGCCTGTGGGAATTTTTTCGAAGCGAGCTGGAACGATAAGTGATATCACTGCGTGCGTCAGAAGAAAAGTTACCCTCGAACCACATGAAAAGCTCATTTTGAGAAACCTCAAACTTTTTCCCATCATCTTGATGCCCCCAAGCTATTGGATAGATTTTCTTACTATCATTGAGTCTCGTGAAAACTAAACAATCCATTAACTTCACTGTTCCGATAGTCACAGGCAACAAAAGTTTTCTATTGCTGTTTTATTGCAGATTTCCAGTAAAAGTATCAAATCTGATTTATAGCAACAGAATCATATTAGATTGAATATTATCACGATGAATGTCCAATTTTCTAACAAATCAGTATCTTTCGACCTCATGTGGAGAACAGTTCTACACGACCGATTGTTAGATTTTACTTTCGCTTGATGTAAGCAGAATCTCTTTGTATTTTGATCTCGCTGTGCGAATAAGTTGAGACAAATAATTCATCTGATCTAAAACCCATCAATCCACAAATGATATTGGAGAGTTGTTGAAAAGAAAATTTGGGTTTAATTTTTTTTGCACCAATCTAATAGCTTTCTAATATTTTGACTAGACTTCTCAAGGAGTAAATACATTCATAAAAGTTCTGGAGATACATAAATAGATAAGGAAAAGATTTCCACCATACAAGCTCAAAGCTGTAAATATATTGGAAGCTGTTGAAGTTTGTATCAAATTAAGTACAATGATGATGACCGATTCATGGGCTAAATATAGAGGATATGAGAACTACTTTCATATTTTCTCGCTGTAATGTTTCAAAATTTTTTTTAAAAGAAGTTTGGATTTGGTTCTGAATTGGATTTCGGATACCATTCAATTGATGGAACTTTATGATCAAAATTTCATCTTCCCCCCTATTTGTTATCCTATTTTTATAACCATCTAGGATCTGATGATCATATTGATTCCAACGAAAATAGAAGATGAAGTTCCGATTCTCATGTGATGTTCATGTGCTGATACAGTTTCCCTGAAGAACTGAGAAACTATTTCGGTGCTGTTTTCAAGGAGAATTCTTCTCACCAACTTAATAATCACTCATTTCTTGAGGCAACTAGCTTCTCCTTACCTGAAGCCATTAATAGAAGGGCAGTTAATGATTGATGAACATCTAGACAACCGAATAAAGTTTTTCTTTAGAGGGTTTTTCACTTCATCTAATCAAGTCTCTGGGATGTTGATCACCATGGAATAAGTCTAAAAATAATGATAACCTGACTCTCTACCATAATTCGAATAAATAGGTGATCAATTGTCAACATGGCATGAGAAAACCCAAAATTATCAGGCTGGAATAACAAAATTATAACATGAATAACAGGTAGCTATTCACATATATTCAGTGAGAAAATCTTCGATCATCTGAATCAATCATGATAACTCAGGCTGGAAAAAACACAACTAAACTCATCGAATCAAAATGGCTTTATTAGCCAATGTGACCAATCTTTCGTTTATGTTTCCACAGTCTGAAGAAAATAGAATAATATTACGTAATGTATCGATTCAAACTCATTCATCGCGAATATTGGCCATTGTTGGACCAAGTGGATGTGGCAAAACAACTCTTATCAAGCTGATCATTTCTCTGTTACCTGTTGATCATGGAAGGATAACTCTTTTCGGACATGATTGTACCAACAACCCTGAGAATCGAAAGATTGTTGGTGTTCCTGGTCCCAATCTGGGATATATGCCCCAAGAAGATGCGCTTACTAATGATTTGACCGTTTATGAGTGTCTCTACATGTATGGTATACTCAATCGAATGGATTCATCCTCAATTCATCAAAGAATTAAAGAAGTGTTGACAGAACTTGATCTGATTGATAGTGAAAAAAGTTACATCTTTAATTTGAGTGGAGGAATGAAACGACGTGTTTCACTTGGAATTGCTATACTTCATTCACCTCAACTATTGTTACTAGATGAGCCAACTGTTGGTGTTGATCCTATTCTGAGACATCGAATATGGCAATTGCTAGCAAAGATGAAGAATAATGGGGCCAGTATTCTGATAACTACACATTATATTGAGGAATGTGGACATGCAGATACAATGAGTTTCATGAGAAATGGCGAAATTCTTGAGACTGAATCACCTCAAGCTATCAGTGCAAGAGATGGATTCATTTCTTTCGAGAAAGTTTTCCTAAACTTATGCTCAAGGGATGCAAAGACTGAATCGTTACGAGATTCAACATTCACCGCCAATTCTAACAGCTCCATCAAACTAAAATCATATGAGAATAGTTACTGGACTCACATCCGGATCATCCTCATCCTCATGTACCGTTATTTTCATTTGTTTATATTCACTCCAGCATCGTTCTTCGGCATTCTTGGACTACCAACGTTCAATGTTTACATGACTTATCTTTTTCTTTCAGATGATATCACACATTTGTCTATCGGACTATGTATACAGAATCAATCACTTCATAATGATACTGCCTCACTAAAAAAATTGAAAATCAAGCCAGTTTGCCTCGAATGCATCAATCCCGATCACTTTCCAGAATACATCAGTGATAGAGTTTTCCATCTCATCATGTATGATAATATCGACAGAGCAATCGAGGACATATCAAGATACAAGATTCGGGCAGCCATACACATTCGTGAAGGCTTTATTGATGCTTTCCTCGAGAAATTGACTCTTGATTGGTCTGAACTAGATATCAAATCAATCAGAGATTCCCAACTTATCGTATATTGTGATGCTTCAAATGCCCATATTTTTAGAGCTATTGAAGGCCATTTATCTCACGCCTATTCGAAATATTGGGAATCTTCTAAGGGCAATTTGGGTCTCAAGCAACTTCCAGCATATCCGATGAGATTTGAAAACTCTGTAGTTGATGGAAAAAAGATTGAAGAACATACATCTCGAAACTTATTTCTTCTTGGAGGAATGATTACATCTATAGTCACTGCCACAATTATAACTGCTGGTTCTGCCATCATAAAAGAGGTTAAAGATCAATCCATCCAACGGTACATGTCCACTGGCCTCCCCTGTTTGCAAATCTTCCTCGTCCAGCTGCTATCTAACACTCTTCTCCTAGGATTCGCGGGAATACTTTCTCTGGTTACTTCACTTCTTCTTTTGGATGTGGAGTGTCAAGGTTCACCTTTTATTGCTGCCCTACTCATCATTGGAACTGTATTGAACAGTGCCCTTATCGGGCAATTGATTGGCCTAAATCAAATGAGTGAAGTTCTTGTCCTCATATTTGGTATTGGTTATTCTTTCGTTTCATGCAGTATGGAGGGAGCCTTTTTTTCGACAGAAAGTTTCCCATATTTCATCGATCTTCCTTCCAAAATGCTACTTAACACTAATCCTATGAGAGCATTAAGAGAAACTGTGCTCATTGGAATATCTTACAGTGATCCGAAAGTCATGGCTGGCTTTTATACTCAGTTACTCTATTTTGTGTTACTTTATATCGCATCATCAAGACTCTTGGAAACTAGAGTAGGACGAATAAAGAGTGAAAATTAAAGTAGCTGGAAATAAGGTTGCTTCATTTTCGAATTCATCGTTCATGGATGTTCATCGAAAGTTAATTTATAGTTAATATATAATAATGTGAAGATTTCAGAAATGGAAGATAGCTCGGATATCTTGAGAAAGTGAAATTTTTCCAAAAATTTTCCAAAAATGTCGTCAAATTCTTCGTATCACTATCATGCGCTTGGGATACAAACACCAGTAAGATGAATCAGAGAATGATTGGCAGTGATTTATGTTCCCTATTTGGCTCTACTGTGTTTAAAACCAAAAGTTCATGATGAATTATGGTTTCTTGGGCTGAAATTTATCCTTGTTGACTCACAATGTCCCTGATTGCCTTGCCAGTCGAGATAACCAATTCTAATTCAAGAAACTGGCTTCGCATATGAGTCTAGGAAAATTCATTAGAGCAACCTCATGTTGCTCAGTGTGAAGTCGCTCAATGATGTTCTGAAGGAGAGCAGCACATAAACTTCCAGATGAAACTCAGTTGATCACATCGGTGATAAGTGTACCGGAAGTATTACTTCTTCATGATTTTTACCTTTGATGATGTCTGTGAGGTGATATGATCACAGTATCTACATTATATGGTTAACTATTATTCGCACTTTTCTCAATGAGAGACTTTTACATTCTGAGTAAAAATCATCATCTGGTAGATGAAATGGAACTAATCAATTGGATGGAAGCTTGCAATTATTCAATCCTTGGAAAATTTACCTTTTTTCGATTCAATTCTCAAAGAAAGAAGTAAAACTAATAGTTATATTGAGGTGATCAAGCTAACCTTCTCCTTGGAAAATTTTTTTACACATTCCGATCTATCATGAGTAAATAATCTGGACATTGCAAAATATATCAAACTTGTTTTGAGCCAATGATTAATGGCTAACTGAGCGTTAGAGTGTCCATGTAAACAAGAACACATCAGCAAGGAGTTCACATCGCTCGATCGCTAATGAAAACGAAACTCGAGAAACCTTCATCGATTCCATTGATACAAGTTGCATTTTCTGTGCTTTCTTATCAGTCATTATTATCAGTTGGAAGATGTGGTGTTCATTGATTGTATATTGATCTCATATTCGAAAACTGTAATGAATTTAGTAGCCAATGTGACAAGTCTCTCGTTCGTTTTTCCACAGTCGAAAGAGAATACTATCATCATACGGAATGTGTCGCTTCAAACTTATTCATCGCAAATATTGGCCATCGTAGGACCAAGTGGATGTGGTAAGACAACTCTTATCAAGCTCATCATTTCTCTGTTACCTGTTGATCATGGAAGGATAACTCTTTTCGGACATGATTGTACCAACAACCCTGAGAATCGAAAGATTGTTGGTGTTCCTGGTCCCAATCTGGGATATATGCCCCAAGAAGATGCGCTTACTGATGATTTGACCGTTTATGAGTGTCTCTACATGTATGGTATACTCAATCGAATGGAGTCATCCTCAATTCATCAAAGAATTCAAGAAGTGTTGACAGAACTTGATCTGATTGATAGTGAAAAAAGTTACATCTTCAATCTGAGTGGAGGCATGAAACGACGTGTTTCACTTGGAATCGCTATACTTCATTCACCTCAACTATTGTTACTAGATGAGCCAACTGTTGGTGTTGATCCTATTCTGAGACATCGAATATGGCAATTGCTAGAGAAGATAAAGAATAATGGGGCCAGCATTTTGATCACTACACATTATATTGAGGAGTGTGGACATGCGGATACAATGAGTTTCATGAGAAATGGCGAAATTCTTGAGACTGAATCACCTCAAGCTATCAGTGCAAGAGATGGATTCATTTCTTTTGAAAAAGTTTTCCTAGACTTATGCTCGATGAAGGTAGATACGACTGAGAAATTGCTCAGATTGTCAGAGGAGTTGCCTTCCTCTTCTCATCATTGCAGCTTCATTCAACCAAAATCATATGATAATGGTTATCAGTTTGATATTCGCATTTTTATCATCCTCATGTACCGTTACTTTCACCTGTTCATTTTCACTCCAGCATCATTCTTTTGTATTATTGGCGTCCCAACTTTCAATGTGTACATGACTTTTCTGAGTATCTCACAAGATGTTACACATGTGTCTATTGGGCTGTGTATACAAAATCAATCACTTTATAATGATACTACTCTACTCAAAAAATTGAACATCAAGCCAGATTGCCTTGAATGTATACATCCTGATCACTTTCCAGAATATATCAATGATAAAGTTTTCCATGTAATCAAATATGATGATATCAGCAAAGCAATCAACGATGTTTCAAGATACAAGATCTATGCAGCTGTTCACATTCGTGAAGGTTTTGCTGATGCCCTATTCCAGAAGTTGATCCTCGATTGGTCTGAATTAAATGTCAAATTAATCAGAGACTCTCAAATCGCGGTATACTGTGATGCATCCAATTCTCACATCTTTCGAGCTATTGAAGGCTATTTATCAGATGCTTATGCAAAGTATTGGGAAGCATGTAAAGGAAATTTGAGTCTCAAGCAACTTTCAGCATATCCGATGAGATTTGAAAATTCTGTAATTGATGGAAAAAACATTGAAGAACATTCATCTCGAAGCTGGTTTCTTCTCGGAGGATTGATTGTAGCTGTAACCTCATCCACAATTATAACTGCTGGTTCTGCCATCATCAGAGAAGTGAAAGATCAATCCATTCAACGGTACATGTCAACTGGCCTCTCTTGCATGCAAATATTCCTTGTCCAACTTTTTTCCAACACAATTCTCCTAGGATTTGCGGGAATACTTTCCTTGGTTTCCTCACTTTTTCTTTTGGATGTGGAGTGCCGAGGCTCACCTTTCATCGCTGCCCTACTCATCGTTGGAATGATATTGAATAGTGCACTGATTGGCCAATTGATTGGTCTAAGTCAATTAAGTGAAGTTCTCGTTCTCATACTGGGTATAGGTATCACCTATGTAACAGGCGGCATGGAAGGTGCATATATTTCGACAGAAAGTTTTCCATATTTCATCGAAAACCTTTCAATCATGCTTCCGAACACCTATCCGATAAAAGCTATGAGAGATACTGTACTCATCGGAATATCTCCCATCAATCCCATAGTTATTACTGGCTTTTTCACCCTGTCCATATATTTCATCTTTCTCTTCCTAGCATCATTCAAGCTCACAAGCAACCGAGTAGGACGCATAAAAGGTAAAAGGGGTCCGATATAAGTTCTGGTTCTCATCAGTGACGTTTGGAATTTCAAGTCAACCATCGATACTATTTGTCTTTAGATTCAAGTGTTTCTCTGGTCTTCACCAGTGCTTCCCAAGAAAATTGTTACCTGGTGAACTCATTTAGTATCATGAAATGAATATTTATTTTTCCAAGTTCTAGAAAAAATCAAATTACCTGAATTATGATTCAACGTGATTCAATTTGAATTACAGAGGGAAACATGTGAAGAAACAAAACCATGGCACTGAGCAAACAATATGGATGTGGAAAGATGTTCTCTCCCATATCGCACCTCATGTTGACAGGTGTAGCAATCAATCAAACTGACAAAGTTCACCAAGTTAATTTATATCAAGTATGTGTTGCAAGCTCTCAGGAAACTATCTCCAATTATTATTGTTATTACACGTAATATCTATCTGCTAAATTAGTGTACCTAAAAAATTGGATCAATCAAAATTTCATGAGGTTCAATATAATGAAATATAAATCTTGAAAGTATCAGATGAAGATGAACTTTACGGTAAGAAAATATTATCATCATCAGAATTTTTCTCAATCCTCACACTCATACTCATTCACTTTACTCTCTTATGAATAGCTCAAGTGTGAAAGGAAAGAGCAGCTGAAGGAAGCTATCCGGGAAATACTTAGAGGTGATGAAAAATGTGAAATGATCAAAAAAGTAATCGAAGGTATAATCGAAGACAACATACAGAATCTAAATAATTTGAGACGTGAAATTGCGGACGCACAAACAGCTTCCCACTCTGATACATTGATCATTGAATCGAAAAAAAGTGATTATGATGATAACGGTGATAATAGCTTATATGGTGATAATGATACTCAATCTAGTGATCATCTAGAAAGTGAAATTAGTGACCAGACAATATCTCCTCTACCTGAACAACATAAATCTATCCCTCTAGAAGAGATCACATCTTCTCAATCTGATGAGGTAGCATCTTACCATTCTGATCAAAATTTACCAACATTCACCACTAGAGAGAGCATCATTGAAAATTGCCACAACCAACCAAATCAACCATCGGTCATGTTGGATTCATCTTCAGTGCCACAACATCTATTGGATGAGTATATTGAGAGAACCTCCCGTGTGTGGCGTCAACTTGAAGGGGATCGACGAAAATTTGGTTTTTATCGAGAAAAAGTGAGAAGTTCATCGGAAAAGATTGTGATGGACCATCGAGGCATATATGAGCTAGAATTGAGTTCAGAAAATATACATACTCAAACGATTACCGATTATGAGTATCAGATATATTACAAGGGTAAAGCTATCAGTAAGGAAGATATGAAGCAAATTCTGAATTCCAAAGTATTAAGAAAACGTGGTCAAAATTTGTGCAGTATACATGATGATTGTCCTTTCGCCAAACCATCAAAAAAGCCACTTGATCAGGGTAAAACACGCTTACTACAGCATCTTGGATATTCTTCCATGACCTACTTATGTCGACAGTGTGACCATACATGTGGATCGTATTCAAACTTGGTTGAACATTTTAAGATTCATTCGAAGGGTGGCATTTTGTCAACACTTCAGAGCCGAGTGAAAAAGAGAAGATTCATGATAGGTGATGAAGGCACGACATCAAAATTAGCGAAAATGTGCTTTTGGGAATAAATACAATGCTTACAACACACAACCTACTGTTATGTGTCATTGATGCTCATTTGATTATTGATTTGTCGCATCAAACACATGATAGCAGCACAATTTTTCCTTTCATGGATCCCATTCTATCAACCAAAAACAATGGCAACAAATTCTGGTCTGCTTGTCCATCAGATGTGAAAATGTTCTTTCAAAGTACATTATCTAAAATTTAGGATATAAAGTTTCGCAAATATTCGACGCTCACCAATTTACAAGTTGAAAGTGTCCATCTATTTTGGCCTAATATTTATGGGACTTCGATCTTTATTCTGGTCCAAAGAAAGCCTATTGGATTTCAAATGTTAACAATATGTTGAAGAGCAAATTATCTTCAGCAAAAAAAGCATCACATGGAATTCTCATCAACTAATCAAGAAAAATTTATACTCTTTACCCCTTATATTAGAATTAAGAGACTATCAAGCTGTGCATACACTCTATCTCAATGAATCTTTAGAAAAACTGAAAATTCATCAAACATCCATGAATGTGTATATTTTTTTGTATCCTCCTCTACCTATTTTCTACACTATGATTATGATAAAAATAATTCAAAAGAATGCAGTCATTACCACTCTATCGAAAAAGTTGCCTAATTTTCTCCCGAGAGAGAAAGAAATCGAACTTCTGATGATGTTCCATGAGAGATTGAATAAAGGTTTATCAAAACTAGATACCAAATCAAGTTAATTACAAGTGTAGAAATCGATGAGCTTTTCTGATATTCAAGAATTGAAACTAACATCTACATCATCAATACCATCTAAGCCTCACGATAGACATGTATTTGAGAAGACATCCATTCCCAAAAAGGAAGAGAAACATTAATAGTCATGTGAGAGGATGGATTGATCAATGCAGTCTTGATTTTTAAGTGAAACTTTGGGATTACAGTTAGAATCCAATTCCATCCGAGTCCTCTACCATAGCTCATAAGCATCAATCTGCACGATTCTATGTAATTTTCAAGAATTATAACTTGGAAATGAAAATTTTACAGGAAATGTTAAACGTATTTGCGTGTACATGAGCGTAATGTATAGCTGAAAAGTGAAGAAACTTGAGCATTGAACAATTCATATTCTTTCCTAATTCTTTGGATTATTTATTTTATCATCTAAAATTGGTTCCCAACCTCTGTAACAGCACAAAAGATGAAAGCCTTCCTGCTATTAATGTTCATCGTCACACACACATCTGCCAGTGAATATGACCAAGAATACCCATCGGATTCATATCTGGACTCATTTCAGCTAGAAACTGATTTATTTCGATCCAAAGCTGATGGACCAGTTTGCGATTTCAATTTGAGTACTCCTGAGGAAGAGATCGAAAGAAAAGTGAACAAAACCTGGTATCAAGCTGGAATCGTTTGCGGTACAAAATGGTGTGGTAGCGGAAATATAGCGTCTAACAACACAGATCTTGGACGCTTCAAAAAATTAGACGCGTGCTGTCGTGATCATGACCATTGTCCTGATGTGATTAAGGCATATGAGACCAAGTATAATTTGACAAATGATTCCAAATTCACCAGGTCAGTGAATATTCTTTATTCTCTCACCAACCAGACCCATCTATTTATATGGTTTTGTATTCCCACGAATTTTTTTCTCACTCAATGATAACATATGCCTTTTGATCTCATCATAGATTGAATTGTGGGTGTGATGAACAGTTTCGACTATGCTTGAAGGGCATAAAACCAGCAAAATTACTGGAGAAAATAGTCAAAGGTACAGTGGGTTTTGTTTACTTTGATGTATATAATGCTAAATGTTACAAAAAAGATCACCCATGGATATGTTGTGAAAAATTTAATTTTTTGTAAGTATGACCATCAGAGTACTCTATGGATTAGTATCACTCTTTGAGGATCCTATTTCATGATAATGATATTCTCGTTTTTTTCGAAAAATAGCAAGACAAAGTGTAAAAGATATAGATTGAACTCTACAGAGCCTGAGATATATCAGTGGTGGAGTACAAAAAGTTATAAGGATGCGAGAGAATTTAGCGAAGATAGAAAGACTTATTTTGGTAAAACCCCGAAACTCCCTCCAAAGTGTTAGATGCTTAGGCTTCAATTTATCGATGGACACAATATTTTGATTTCTTCCATTAAATGGATAAATGATATTCAATCAAAATCCTTTTCAGACACAAAACTAATATTCAATAAATATTGCTCGTTTGTCCAATTTGATTGTGATACTTGAACTGAAGAAGCTTGGAAATAATTCTACATTCATTGAAGATTGAGAAGGAAGACATTCAGAATTGAGTGGAGGAGTTTCTTGAAAGAAATAAGAAGTTGCCTTCGGAGAGATTAGGTTTGAATCATCCAGGAAAGTATGAGGAAATTTGGTTCCTAACACTGTATCAGAGAGTGTGGTCAAAAAATGACCATACAGTCGAAGAGCAGAAAAAATTTTCTGATCTCTTTTTGGCTATCGTGTCGATCTTACTTCATCCATCCCGGAAAAACTTTCACTTTTTTCTGGAGATCTCTTCATTTCCTTCGAAAATTGACCAGATTTTAATCTACCCACTTGGACCTCAGTAGGAGAGATATGCCTCTTTTCTACACTTTGGAGGGCATGGGCTAGCTAAATCTATTTACAATATTCAAATACAATTGACAATACAAATACAGTTTTCAATGTTTTCTATACAAGTGCATGAAGTCATTGTGAGGAAACTCATCCAATATAACTACATTACCAGATAGGTCAATGAAAATCTCTTATGGTCTATTTCGAGACTCATTCAATCATTCTTCTATTATCATAACAGAATCATCTTCGGCTTCACTTTCCATCATACTACTTTCTTCCATCAAATCAATCACAATTTCAACACTATCTCCAACCAGATCTATTATTCCAATCGGTGTCGAGCATCTTCGGAGAGTCTCTTGGCTATCGAAATATGGCTCTACTGTGAGATCGGTATCAACAATACCTGAGCCTTCGCTTAATTCCATTGAGAGAATTTCACTTTCCATAATTGAGCTACCTACCTAACTGTATATTTGCTAGAAATCTTGTCTCACAAAAAAATTTGTTACGGCAGTGTATGAGATCTCCAATGATTCTCAACCTCTGACTTTTGCTGTCTTTTATGTCCAATTGATTGGACTACACTTTAAGACTGACCATGGAAAGTGAATCTTTGTATGCCCTGTTCTTTGATATTTAATAGCGAGGATCCAACCAGTTAATTGGTATCAATAGAGATTCGCTCCATCTCTCTCACCTTTCAAGGTGATATATTTTGTATAAAAGCCTTTGGTTATGAAAAACTAGTCTCTCCAGTAGTAGCAAGACTCTCTGCGGAACAACAGTTGGTTTTCATCGTGTGTTAGTCTGCACTAGTTTTCAATAAAATGTTCAATCCCTTTGAACGGGTGTGTACACTTTCTATCATTTTCATGACTACTCCACCAGCCAGTCTCAGTGTAGAGCCTTGCCTTGAAAAACAATAGTGAGTAGTGCTGCTGATTAATGAATACCGGAGGGTCGAGTGAACGATATGGTCTTCGAAAGCCAAACTGCTACACATGTAAGGGAGTAGTTGATCGGGAGTTCGTTGAACATCTGGAAGCATCGTAAGACCCAATTATATCTCATATCAACAACATCAGATCTACTTGTTGTCCAATCATTGGTCTCAGTGACAAAATTGGTCATTTTTCCATGGAGGAAGTTGTACATTCTAGTTGAAATCCAGAATTCAAGAAAAATACATGAGAGAAATGAGCATTCCGCACTCCTTCTTACATTCATTTGAAAAATTGGGTTATTTGAACTACTTAGTTATCATTTTATCACCGCGAAAATATGATGGAATCGTCAGAGCAAGAAACTCACAGGATTGGTATGAATGAAATATCCCATCTTCTTACTAATATATTTGGTTACAATTTGTGGCTAATTGGAGGGAAATTAGCGATCAGCTTGAGTGAGGATATGTCACCACTTTGTTGGTTTTCATCTCTATCTGCTGAGTTTTGTTGAATCTTCTGCCCCACGTAAACCTCAGGTATACGCTTATAATGATAAAATCGAAAAATCTGCCCGTGAACCATGTTTCTTGCGTTCTCAATGAAAGCTTGGTGAAATTGAAGAATTATCTCATTTTTATCCCACTTCTCAAGCCCATGTAGCTTCATACTCGAGCTCAAACTTACTATAAAGCCTTGACTGTCCATGTTGAATTGATGTTTGTGGGACAAATAATGGTGAGTCGGGATGCTATTGAGTAGAGCTTATGGATTATCAATGTTTTGAGGAATTTGTACTGGTCGTTCCATATACTTGCTTGTACTTTATTAATGATTCTCTCCCTCAAAATCTTTCACCACCCCCTCCCATTCACGCAAATTGGTGATACCCCACTAACTGCTGATGTATCTGAAACTGTTGGAGTCCCCAAAACTCTTCTTGTTTTTCTCAAATTACTCGATTTATCTCCAAAAAGGAAAATTAGTTGGAATATTTTATCGAGTGTTCAATACAGTTCAAAAAGACCGCAACAAGGAGATGTGTTCTAAGCTTCAAGTTTTCTCCAAATTGTGATGAACTATAGCTGCTTCATCATTAACATTGCTCCAGGGTCTCCAGAGCCCTGATTTCAATTAGAAAGAGTATAGCAATGATATTGCGACACGAGAGGTTCCTTAATCACTTCATTGTGAGATAGAAACATTGGTGCAAGGCCAAAGTCCAACTTTAGATGATTAGTGCGAATCATATCCGTTTCTTCTTACATACTAACCAGTGCAAAAGTTATTTCTTTAATCTTCGAGATCCTTCGATTTCCTATAATCGAAGCTCCTAAAAGCTACAAAAATACTTCATTTGGGTCTCAGACTCTCACCGATAAGGTCAATGTCTGCTCGGGTGCTTGGCCGGTAACGACTAGCTTACGAGCTTACTTTTCTCTTTCTCCTCTGTCTCTCCTCTGTCTTGTTCCCCTTCTACAAGTAACTTTTAGGTGATAGGCTCTATTAGAACTGTTCTAAATATGTTAGATTCATTGGTTTACAAAACTTCTCTATGCAACAAACTTGTCCAACCTCCAGTCAGATCCCAGGAAATGTGGTTCGTTTCGATTTTATTCTCACAGGATCCTCAACATGAATAATATCGGTTAAAAGTCGTCATTCAGAGCACGAAAGAGAAAGAGTCCTCATAGAACCATTTCCCAGATATTAGTCATTGTCCTAAATCATACATATAATTGGTGTAATTAAGTCTAATCCAATAATATTCAACCGTTAAAACAGTTTGGAACGCGATACAAAAGATTCTTACAACTTTAAATAGATTGAAACGCGCAACTCAGTCATGTCCGGGTATGTCTGGGCTTCTTTTCTGTCAGGATAGAGGTTCATGAAATTAGGCCCAGCTCTTGATTGATCACTCCGAATTCACTGAAACTTGTTTAGCATAGTTAGTTATGATAAATCTTCGAGATAAGATAGTTGCAATTAGATCGACCAAGTGAAACCCCAAAAAACGAGATCAAAAATGGAACCCACCAGAACCTACCCGACGTTACGTTAAGATGCGCGTTAGGTCTCCTATCCTGTTTCATTTCTGAGTCTTATTACCGAGATAAACTAATATACCTATCTTTATCTCGTTACAGAATTGTTCTTTTTCATTCGGCTCATTCTATGTTGTATCTTCGAACCACGAGTTTTTAAATTACCTCTTAATTGTGTTGATTTCCAATTAAGTTTTGTTTTGTTTCCATTCTCAAAATGAGTGAATTTTCCTCTTATAATCAAGTAGCTCAACCATTCAACAAGGTCAACATCGTAGAGGAGTACATATGCTCTTTGAGAATAGAGGCTTGTGAGACTCGCAAGTGGGCAGTTCAAAATATTAAATCAAATGGTCAAAAGCAATCCGAGATCACACCATATAAGGATGATCTACCAAAGCAGCTTGCTGATCATTTCTCAACTGTGGAAAAAACTTCAAGAAAACTGCCAGGCTACGATAACCCAAACTACTTCGAAACTTCTAGCCCTCCTCTTTTGTGCACAGCAATCATAAGTGCTAGAAAAAATCAGCTCAATATACTGCAAAGTTCAGGAAAGATGTGTCAACAATACATGGAGAGCATTATCTATGATATTGGTATTGATGAATCGAAGTGGCAAAGTGCTCACGAAACGAATTGCAATTACCCGCTTGTCGACACCATCCACAATTATGACACATATCTCGAGTGTGTCCATCTTTATAACATATGGTGCAATGATTTTCCGGTAACTCTCTCCGATGCATTGGTCTTCGATGTCGTTCATTACACTTTCCTTTGGCAAAACGTACGGCTTACAATCCTCAATTTCCTTTGATTATTCTCCAAAGATTGATTACTTACAGATTTTTTGAAAGTCAGGTTGCCTCATAGATATTCGATTTTTTTCACTTTCTGACACATCTATCTTTTATCAGTTGAACATCAAATGAGTAGAGCTATGACCCTTCAAAGGGTGCTTAGCTTTGCATTGAAATGAAAAGGATAGGATCATAGCAAACTAGAATCTTATCCAGATCCTTAAGCATTCGAGAAAATCACAATCTCACCGCGATAGTGATGAAAATGGTTCACTCTAAAAATTCTCAAACTATGCAGGTGTTGAAGGAGTTTTCCATTGATGGAAATCAATCTTTCTGGATTAATAGTTGAACAGATGACAATAGAGTCTCATGGTCGTGATTCAAATGACAAATTGGCCATTTTTCACATTATTCAAACGCTGGATGAAATCAATTCAATCCTCACCCGAAGCTTCAACTTTACGAGCTAAATTGCAACTCGTTGTTTTCTGGGGAATTTTCAGTGGAGAAGTCTCCACCAATTCACTTGGCGTCTGGCTTCCATACCATTCGTGGTATAGGTATATGACAGGCCAGATGCCGTCTACACAAACATGGATCTAAATTTAAAGTTATTTCCACCGAACTTTGGCTTACTGGATCATTGATTCGATATTTCTCATTGCATGTTA
Organism: Brevipalpus yothersi; assembly: GCA_003956705.1. Classification (NCBI taxonomy): domain Eukaryota; kingdom Metazoa; phylum Arthropoda; class Arachnida; order Trombidiformes; family Tenuipalpidae; genus Brevipalpus; species Brevipalpus yothersi. Next base: position 175,514 of record QZCP01000346.1, read on the forward strand.
AACATAACAAATGATTCATTGAGTCAGTAAAGATGAAATAAGTACATGTGTATTCTTATTCTTTTTCCTTACAACAATTCTAAAGCCTCAATATTCAGGTATTCAGATATTCACTCTCAAGTAGGTGATTGATTTTCATCACTCTCTTTTGAGAGAAGTAGCCAATAGCATCATCCAAGCAGCAGCCTCTTGATAGAACTGAAATGAAGATGTTAGAAACAGTACACGATTTCAATTTCTACTACCTCTCAATGGAAGCTTGTACTAACCTTGAAAGAATTCATGGTGGTAAGTCGAAATATGTCAAAGCACCCGTATGCAATCGGTCTCTTGGCCATCATTGCCTGCAGCTCAGTGAGATAAATTCTGGTTGATGTTCTCAACGTTGTCAGGAACATCATCTTAGTGATGTATTTGAACAATTGTTCACCCTTAGGAAGATGGAAGAATTTCATCAATGAAATGATGTTTATCGACGGTAAAATTTTATCTAGGATTATTGGAGGCAATCGGCTTCCGATATTTCGGTGTCATTCCATGTGATTTCAGATACTTACTTTTGATGAGCTCATTTGGACAACTAGTACTAGAAAGAATGTCACTGTGAGTAATAAACAGATAACATACAGTGAGAATATAATGAGCTCAAGATTTCTCGCTGTTAAGAATATGAAATAAAAATTGAGTATCAAGCCGAAGACACCGAAGAATGTTGAGCCCATCAGTCCACAAAGAAGTTTGCGAGAATTCTCAAAGTCTCGATAAATTTGCATATAAGATTTTAAAATTCGAAAAATTGTGCGTTCGCTTTTCCAATTTGCACTCTCCAGTGAGCCCAAAACTCCATCTAAACGGTATCTCAATATAAGATTATAACTGGAAAGCATGAACATGAATGCACTTAATGTTACAAAGCAACAATTAAAATGTAAAATATTCAAGAAACAGGAAGCCCATACAATTATGCTGCATCGAGCCTCTGGAAAATAGAATGGTGAAAACATGATCACTGCTGTACTGATTGGAAATATTATTTTGAAAAAACCCCAGCAAAATAGGAAGATTCGATTGTTAGATTGACGTAATTGAGTCCATCTGGCATCGGCAATACACTTGAGATCATTTTGTTGTCTATTTTGTCGATATATATCAAGAAACCTTAGATGCTTAGGATTCTCGCTACCAATTTTCATGAACCACATGTAAGAACCAAGTAATAGTTCACCTTGAGCCAGCATCACAAGAGCTGCCCACCTGTATTGAGGAATAAGAACACTTTCATCACACAAATAGAATGAAGTTTCTCTATCGAGGAAGAATGCCATAGCCAAGAACTTGAGCATCCCGAAGAGGCATCCATAGAATAGATATTGCATGATACGACGTGAAACAAGACTATAGCTTTGATTTCGAAAGTCATAAAATATTAGTCCCAAATGCTTGAAATCCTTGTGAATATCATAATCACACACTTTATTGGAATTTGGTTCAGCTTTCAGTTCGAAGGAAGAGAGAAAGTATCTCACAGATTCTCGCCAAAGCCTGAGTTCATGCATGATATTCAAAGTTCTAGCCATAACAGATTGAAAAATACTAATTTGCTGTGTTTCAGGACATTTCTGACATCTTATCAAAATAAATACAGCAATGTGCATCATCATGGATCTTCTCTGAGCTCATAATGGTGATTGAGATCGTCATCCATCTAATTCATAAATCAATTGGTTTGGAAATTTGAAAATAGAGAATAGCACGAATGATTTGGATCATCAAAAATTCATACAATCCTTAAGCCTTGCTCAAATAAGCTAATGCCTGCCGCTATAAGTCTCAATTTCAATGCAAAGAAGTCTATTAAGTTCTTCTTGATGTATTCTTTCAGATTACCAATTTTTTGGGTTCCAATTTGAAATCCCAACCATTATAAAATCAATCACTCTAGCTTATGGAATGAATAGTTCAATACTAGTGATTGCTCAGCAACATCAGCATGAAGCGAGAGAAAATGACCTTTTACCATGTCATTAGTCTTCTCATTGGAGGAACAACCTTCAATCAGAAAGAGAAAAATTCTAGAATAATGTCGCCATACATGCATATTCTTTCATATGTAGTTTCAAGAGCTCAATCAGAATTGGGAATCGGTACGCTCGTCAAGACATCTCCAACTGAAAAGATAAAATCTTCACAAAACAATCTCAAAATTCATTTATGAGTTTTATTTAATAGAAAATATCTAGATTGGCGTGTGTTGGAGTAGTCAATGATTGTCTTCGGAAAATCTAAAGATTGGGAAATTTTTTGTTATTAGTTATGAAAGAGTCCTTCATTCTGAAAGACATATTTTCCTCCGAAATTTTTTCAAACCATAATAATATAAGATGAATTAGATGATCTTCATTTGAAGAATCAATTAATTTAATTGTTTCTTCAGTAAAATAACCTGAGACATGAGATAAGATTCTTTTCCCTGAAACTGAGTCCTCTCTATCTGTACTTGCTTAGATAATAGCCAAAATTTGAAAGCATTCAAAACGAAGACGTATCTGATCAATAATTTGAAAGAAAAAAACTTGATAACATTTACCTTGTAGTGTATTGTATGGGCTATAGCTATTATAATTTCGTGTAGACTATCATCATTATAATTTTCATTAAGCCTAGTAAACTTTGAAAATGATCCTTGGGTTGATGCGACCAAAGAAAATATGAATTTTTCAATCGTTTTCCATCAAAATGCTCACAATGCAAAAAAAAATCTCAAACTAAGATTTTATCATTCAATCAGCATTCTCCATATAAGAGCAATGAATGAATTAGAACTTATGTTCAAATGTCTACAATACTTTTTCTCCTCGTTTAGATCTTTCAGTGGGCACAATTCCGGAAAATCTTGTGATTACGATGTATCTATCGAAATGAAACATAATGGATTGATATTTCGGAGTTTCCATGAGCCTAAACATGATCCAGTTTCTTTTCGAATTATGTGCTTTCTGTATTATGGAACATTTCTAGAACTCTTACGAATCCTGGTTATGAGTATTTTTTTGGATATACAATCTTCATTGTATTTATGTGACCAAAGTATTGTGATTCCGCAGTATAAATGGGCATCTATCACGTTACTAGTTCAGTATAAAGTGTTATTTTGCTATTATCATTGGACAATGAAAAATGCGTGCGAAAATTTGAACCAACTTAAATGGTTCAGAGTTTATCAACAGAATCGACTTGAGAGTGATCTGAAATATATTTCAAACTGCAAATGGAATGAGTTTCGTAAAAAACAGAATCAAATATATCAGATTTGCTATGGCTTCTTTAAAGTTCTGGTTCCCCTGATCTTGTTTCCATTTTCACTTTCGCCGCTCTTCTTTTATCAAGGCAAATGCCATGTATCAACATGGTTTACATGTCTATGGAGTGCGATTCATCTCATGTGTTGCTTTTCCACCGCAAATTCAATCGCCTTCATGCCCGCAAGTTTCAATCATATTCTTAGATATCGTCTGGATAGAATTTTGGAGCTAATAGAAACTGCAGAGTGTAAAAATCAGCTCAATGAGGCATCTATCCTCAGCATATCTATGTCTTACCTGAATGTGTATAGAGACTTCGATAATTCACGAAAAATATTGTGCCGATTAATTGGCTCATTTTTTGTGGGTATATTCAGTATTATGCTCAATTTTTATTTCCTATCCTTAACCACGGATGGGGTTCTGATGGTACAAACTCTCATGCTATTTGCTTGTTGTATACTCACAATTTTTTGGGTTGGTATAGTCGTGGTCCATATCAGCTCGACAAAAGTACGGTGGTACAATCCAAAGATCTATCGGGCTTGACTCTAGATTGATCATAACTGAGCGAAAACTTTTTGTCTATTTCAGGGTGAAAAACTACAGAAAAAATTCATCAAAATACTGATTGAAACATCATTGAAGCCAGAAATCAGAACAAATCTATGTGAACTCTGGCAAATGATGATTGATAGACCAATAATATACGGATGTTTCGATGTATTCCGACTAACTTCACTCAATGTGCTGAAAGTAAGTTTCTCCCGAGAAAAACTGTACATTAACTGAACAAACCAAAAGTTTTCAAGAATTGAAACTGATAGAACATTTTAGAATATTTTTTTATCCAGTTTTCTCTATCAAATTTCGTTCTATCTCTCAAGTTCTATCAAGAAGCTGCCGCTTGGATGATGCTCTTGGCCACTTCTCTAAAGAAAAGATGAAATGGATTTTGAATTATCATTCAAGTAATTCAAGTATGAATTCTGATCTAAATAACAGAAAAGTGATCTGAAAGGTACGACAAGATTCTATCTTACAAAAAATTGATTTTTCAGATTGCTAGAAGCTCCAGCTATTCCAAGGATAAGAATCAGGAACCTTGAAAGATCTGTTTGGGAATCTGTACATACATTCTCAATCAAAAATCGACTTTTGGGCTCAATCATCCTCTTAATCAGGATCATTAACTCCCGATCGATGGTTTATACTGATCTCAAAAGTCGCAATAAATATATTTCAAGCTATCTTATCAAATTTATTTAATTCAATTGACCTATTCGAAGAGATTTTGAATCTATATTCGATTGTTCAATTAGAGACATGATGATGGATCAAGATGATGTTCTCTACAACTAATCAATACTATTAGAACTATACAGCTCGCCAGAGGCCTCCATCGTGATCTGATCAATAGTTTCATGATGGAAGCAGCATCATTGACCGGACAAGACTCACTTAGAATGAATATCTCACTCAAATAGCCTCAACGATCTGTACACTTGATCAAAATGAACTTTTCGAGTCCAATAGAATCGTCAATCAATCCTGCCTGCATAGTATAGTAGTAAAAATAGTATTCTATCCGTTCATTGAATAATTTTCGCGAATTAAAACTTTTTATTCGGTTGTTTTGCAATGTCAAAAAGATGACTAATTCGATCAGAATATTCATAGATTTACAAAAAGAAAACTATCAAAAAGTGTTTATAAAAATGTTTTTATTCTTTAAAATTGGCTTATTGCTTGTGATTCTATTGTGTCTTCCACACAATATATTATGTTCCTGTGATTGTCATCCTCATGCTCACCACAAAGTCAACAACAGTTTGACACTTGGATTCTTGAGCACATTGTCCAGAGGACAATTGGGAATTCGAATTGCCGGTGCTATCCCATTAGCGATTGATGGTATCAACAAGTGAGTTTCTATTATTTTGAATCAAAGTTATAGTTGCGATATGAATGGTAAACAGAAAAGTAACCAAGACTTCGTTGAATTGCCTTCATCAAAATGTTTTTCCAGAGATCCCGACTTACTACCGAATCATACACTCAAATTTATACCGATGGATGCTGGGATGCCTGATACAGCTGATTCGATACGTCAAATGACCGATATGAAAGAGCATGGAGTTATTGGTTTTATTGGTCCAGAGAATAGCTGTGATTCAGAAGCTTTGGTTGCCTCCGCTTGGAACATGCCAATGATCACCTATGTAAGTTGATTAAGTTTTTTTCTCAAAAAGAGTCAATGTTTCAGGACAGAAATGAGAAATTGAAGCTTGAAGTTAACTAAACTGTTTTGAAGAGATTTCAAGCCGATTTATGACGATTTTGACGCTTAATCGAAACCAAATACTGTAAAAACTTGTGTTTATTGCTTCTTCTAGCTATTGAAGTATTATAAACACCGAAAAAGTGTTTGATAGAGCTTTTCGATAGCTCTTCTCCAAGTTTTAAACCCTTTTTTTAATATCTAATTCAGAGAATTTGAAAACTTTCAGACTTCGAGTATGGTATTATAATGTGCGAATTTTTTTCATTCTAATGCCTGTAAACACAATATGAATGCATCTAGTTGTCTAGGGCCCAATATAAACACGGAAGATGCAATTTTCTAGTTCAAATTTTGAATTCCATAATCTCTCCCGGTTGAAATTCACGTCTCAAAGTGAAAACATTTAATATTACTGTTTTACAAAGCTTTTTCTGTTTCATGATTTGATGATTGAACTGATCGAATGTCTCTATTCTCATAGAAATGTGCTGATCGGACTGTGTCCAATAAATCTGTATACACAACATTCGCTCGGACACTTCCTCCAGGATCAAAAGTGTCCAAATCACTTATCGCTCTTCTTAAACATTTCATGTGGAATAAGGTAAGCCAACAATGGTTTCTCAAATTTGCCATTAAAATCCTCACGTTCTCTGAATTTGTTCTACCCAATTTTGTGAAATTCTGAGGGAACAATTGCTCTTTGTTCGTTATATTATTGTTCGTTTGCTATATTGACTTCTCCAGTCTGTGGTCATTGTCTCAAAATGCTAGAATGTCAGTATTGGGACAAGATAACTGGATTTTTTCATCTTCTTTTTTCTCACATCTCACATACACACATTCATATATATATATGGAATGATGGAGAGTTTTTCTTTCTCCTTCTTTTGGTGATTTGTTTCACCAGATCATCTCTTGAGAATTACACAGATCCATAAAAGAAGTGTGGATAGAATGAAGAGAGAGAGAGAAAGAAAGACATGAACTATCTTGGAATGATCTCCCTCAGCAACATTAGGCTATAGATGCTCAATGTTCTAGCTCCATTCCAAAGACTAAGGAACCCTGAGATAGTTCGAGCCCTTTGAAGTTTGATGAACACAGTGCACAAATTACATGTCACAATCACATACAGAAAAAGAGCATCTTATGCTCAATAGTAATAAGTCACCAAAGAAATCATCAAGAAAGAAAGAAAGAGAGAGAGAGAAAGAGGGAGTAACTTTATTCTCGGATATTGCTTAAACGTTTGGAAAGCGGATAAAACTAACGGTTCTTTGGGTATACAAGAATAAGAGGAGAAAAAAGTATTATAGATCATTAGGATACATCAATTCCAGTAGCTTGCAAGTTTTTTTCTCTTTTTTGGCTGCTTTTTTCAATTTTGACTTAGGCTTTACATGATATTAGCTTTATTAGAGCTTTTTTACGAGAGATCTGATATCACAATCGTGGGCGACTTGAGACCCATTGCGTAAAGAATTTTCCGGAGGATCATGAATTTAAAGATTTCCTCGAGAATTCTCACTTAATTTTCTCCATCTCATTGAAATCTTCGGTCCTTTTTTTGTCTTCCCTTTGTACTACAGGTTGTACTTGTTGTGAACAAAAATCCTACAGATCGGCAAGTTGAAGAAGCGTTTGTCGAATTGGCCAAAGAACATGATATTCAGATTAATCAAACCTACTATTTGCCTTCTCTATATTTGTCAAAAGATAGTAAAATATTGAAAGACATAATCACGGATAGTTATGACAAAACTCGAAGTAAGTGCAACAATCATCATCATATTTATTCATTGACTTGAATACAATAAGATTCATATCATAGGGATATAGTCATGCTGTGAGGAATACATAAAGAAATACTTGCTTTGTTGATTTTTCTTTTATTCTATGTCTCTCTATATTTTCGAATGAATTGAACAAGGTACAGAAACAGAAATAGCAGTAATAGCATCAATACAGATATTGCTACTATTCACTTACAGCTCTTGATACACTTTTCCATGAATAATTCATGTGAATCAAAAGCTATCAATTGTGGACACTTGTTGATTGAATTGATGGAATCAACAAGCCCCATTGAATTGCATTATGTTGATAACTATTCTAAATTTTTGTTCAACTCCTTACATGATCAAGTTCCTCTATCCTGCCAAGAGAAAACTCAGATATACAGTTAATTCCATCTTTTCCATTTCAATCAACAGTATATGTTTTACTATCGGACATCGAAGCGGTGGCTGATTTTGCTATAATTATGCAAAATCAAGGTCTACTTTCGTCTGGTAATTATGTGATCATATCTATAGAAGATGAAGAAGTGTACACACCAACCAAAACACGTCAATATTTTCCACATCTTTTCGATACACATCTGTACGCTGATTTTGATTCCAACAAATTGTTTCCATTTCGAGCTGTTCTAATGGTCACACCAAGTGCTCCAGTTAATCCAAACTATGATGGATTCAAGAAAGAAGTAAATCTTCGCAATAGCCGAAAACCGTTCAAAATTCCTGGCAATCCACACATTGAAACTGATGTGAGTACTTATTGCTCTATTTTTGAAGTGGATTAGCGAGTTATATCATCAACTTCACGTTATCGATCTTTCATGACCAGATCTTTTTAGCCTATTCAATCTATCTGAACGCATGATATCCACTCAGCCCACATCCTTAAGCTGTGAAATCTGATGGGTTGTTGGGTTAATCATAATATTCAATAGTGTGACTAGTGGTGATTGTCAACGACACGAAACGTGGATACACGTTCTTGTTGGATGTTAATTGTCAATCTCAACTAATCAATTGATAGCCTATTAGCTCATATTTGAGAGAGTTTTCCAGTTTTTATGAGGTTTCAAATTTCATATCCGTTATCCTCGCTCATTAGTGGGCTCGGAATTCGTAAAAAGATGTGATTGAAGGTCTCTGGGTTCAATGAACATTCAAATAATTGACTAGCCTCAACAATATTTTCCTAAAATAATAATTTCACTGTATTTGGGATAATTCAAATTCCTGAAGAGAATTTGACCTTCAATCTTTACCACAGTGAACTTGAATTATTCAATGGAAATTTTTCCCTACTCTAAGGATAGATATGCTATTGCAAATGTTAATGACTGCGGCACGTTCTTTATGTCAAAACAATCCCATGTGCAATTCGCTGGGAAAATATTTCCCATAGTCACCCACTTTCCCAATTCCAAGAAAAACCTTGGATTTTTTTTTCTCACGCTTTCTTTACATCTAATAAATTCTTGCCACATAGGTTCCCATATACGCTGGATTAGCTTATGATGCGGTGAAAATTTACGCAATTGCACTGCACCGGATAATCCAAGAAAATGGTGACTACACAAATGGCACGTTGGTTTTGGAGTACATTAAAAATCTTCAATACGAAAGTGAGTAATCTTGATTCCTACGAATTCTTGTATCTAATATATGCATAATTTGTGAAAGTCAGAGGGTGAGAGTGGAGTAGCAAGATTATTCTTTGTACCATGTGAGCATCGAAAGTTGATATTCCAATGTGACTGATGATCCCAAAGAATCTCCTTAGCAGTGCATTTTTATCACTCATCAGTTATCATCCTCTTATCGTGTATACATATTACGACATCTCGATTGTAGCTGTGAAGATTCCACGCTACACGGAAGTGATACATTCATCTCTTATTATGATCATAAATCGTACGATTTTGCAATACGATTCTATGAATAGCTTTCGGTACTTGCTTTTCTGATGAACTTGCAAGCTACCAGAGAGAGAATTCTTGGGGACCAAAACCACTACAAATCACATGATGAAAAAAACATACCATATGATTGCAGCTTAGTATGACATTTTGATATCTTCCATCATCGCCATGAGACTGTTGTAGGTGTCAAAAATAAGATCAAGGCAAGATTAAGTGATGATCATGGTTGAAGTGGGATGACAAATCCATCTCTCAGCATCTCTCTCTTTCTGTTCAGTCAATGCAACATATTTCAAATCATCTATGGTTGGTATTTGACAATTGACATTACCCACATGAGCCGAAGAGAGAGAGAGAGAGAGAGCTGTGAATGTTGGTGACTAAAAATATATTGTCCAGAATAGGGAGTGAATAATTATCATGCATATGGGAATGAAATGTGAATTGACGTAATCCTAGAAAAAAGAAGAGGAAGAAAAAGAAAGATGAATAAGCAAATGATTACATGAACCTGTTACGTATCGAATCAATCTGATGATGACAAACGCATACATGAAGTGTCTCTGATTGACCAGAATGATGATCCCATGAAGGATAATCTCTCTCTCTCTCTCTCTCTCTCTCTCTCTCTCTCTCTCTCTCTCTCTCAACAACTATGCCACAGGTATTCTTGGATTTAGTGTTAATATTGATGAGAATGGTGATGCTGAAGGTAATTTCACTCTACTTGCTCTAATGGACAAGCCTAACAACAATGGAAGCAATTGGATTAATAAAAGCATGCAGCCTGTCGGCAGATTTGCACATCAACATAATAATGGTCTTCCGGTAATATTAATGCAAATTTTTTACCATATACTCTATCTCTTCCTCTTTCCTATGTGAGAGAGTGAAAGAAAGTGTATATCACTTTAGGAACTCTATCTGAGGATGATATTCATTTATCATCTTTCTCCCTTGATCAGTCTTTGAAATTAGAGCATCGAATTGATTGGATTGGAGGTCGACCACCAGCCAGTGAACCCGATTGTGGTTTCGATGGTGAAAAGTGTATTCGAAAGCCGAGCTGGGGAATAATTATCAGTGTATCTGTGGTAACAAGTATCATGCTAGTTCTATTCATCATAGCATTCAGGTAATATATATACGCACACATTTTTATGTGTACAAAATTGATAGCTAGAGGACCTGGGCAAACATATCGCTTTCTATGGCTTAATGAGTCTCCAAGATTTTGACTATTGAATGTTTCTTTTTTTCTCACTTTTTTTCTTTCCTTACAGACATTATCGATATGAGCATAAACTTGCCTGTCTTCTATGGAAAGTGGACATGAAAGAGCTGATATTGCTCAGAACCAATTCAGAGTATACTCTACAGAACTTGCGAAACACTATCAATGTTAGTATATGGATGATGGACTTTTTTTCTCGAAAAAAGAGAGAGAGAGAGAGAGAGAGAGAAAGAAAGAATCACACATCTTACACTTATAACATTCTTATATGGCTTTCAATATTGACCTTTACTTTTTTATCTTCTTCTCCAAAGTTTCATGGAATCGATGCTGGACGATTTTCAGCATTCATATCAGCTCATCATGGTACAAATCGAAGTAAATCAGATACTAACGAAAGTATGGATGGAGAATTTGATGAAATATTCAACAATGGAGTTGGATTTTGTAAAGGAAATGTTGTGTTCATAAAACGAATCTATAAGCGAAATATTGATTTAACTCGAGCTGTTCGGAAGGAACTGATCCAGGTAAGCGGAAATTTTCCTATCGCCTCACATACTTCACATTTATTTCCAAAAAGTAGAGAAACCATGTTAGTGATGTTAGTGATAATGATATTTTCATGGATCAAGTTCAAACATTTTTCCAGTCTAAGAATAAATCGGAACCATGTCTTTTCCTGCAGCCATCTCATGCTATTCATAGATAGTGTAAATTTTTTGATGGTCAATAGACGATCAAACATGACCATAAGTAGATCATCATCAAGGTCGAGCACATCAAGCATCCAGGCGATGCTTGGAATCGAAGTTCCTAACTCAAGAATACCTTTATTCTATCTCTTCTCTCTCCCCCGGACAGATTCGAGAGATGAGACACGAAAACATCAATCCATTTATTGGTGCCTGTGTGGATGCGCCTAACGTTGCCATACTCAAATTATACTGTGCTCGTGGAAGTCTTGAGGTAAATTGAGAAGTTCATTCAGATTCTTTTTCCAACAAATTCTTTACTACTCACTTACTCATGAAATACCGTTAAATCTTAAACCTTCACTTTTGGAGCTTTTGTATTACTGCTACCCACACATACACTTACATACATACATACGTACACACATTGTCTTTTTTGAGCACAAGATCATTGACCATGGAAGCAAGCTGTAAAAAGCCTTTGTACGCCTTGAGTCGAGATTAGCGTGACATTTGAAGAGCAAATTAATCAATATTCATTGACTAATACTGTTTGAGAGGTGATTCACCCTCTGATTGACTCTGATTATGCATGATGAGTGATGATGAACCAAGTGATTTTAGATAGATATATACTTACACACACACATACATGTGATTATGTGGTGTAATCACAAATGAAATTATTCCCTCTTTCTCTCCAGTTTAACGCCTTTCTTTACTTACACTTCATTTCATTATGAATTCAAAAAAAGTACATCACGAATCAGTGTAATTGGTGTGATTGAGCATACATGTATGCTCTTGTGTGAATTATGATTATCTGTGAGTGTGAGCACAATTAATAGAGTGTAAAATTTTGATACACTATCATTCATGATCAATTGGGAGAGAGGAGAAGAGATAGAGATGAGATGAGCAGAAATACAGAATACAGAATTGACAATAGAATTTTCAATAGCCTTTTTGCTGAACACAAATTAGATCAACCCAATCAAGTTCTGTAAACTCTTTCACTCTCATCTCTATTCTTGACTCTTTCTCTTCTCCATTTGTTGCCCATGAACCTTATTCCAATGTACGAGGTGACCAGTCAGTATTGATCATGAATCATTCAGCTAATCGTCCAGAAAGATACAAAGAAATTAAGGCAAAATTGAGTGTGTGCATGTGTGTGTGTGTGTATGTGTGTGCATCAAATTAACTTGATTAGAATAGGATGGAATGAATAGTATAGAACCAGCAATGATGATCGTGCAGACACTCTAAATCATGATCTCCAAGGCTCATTACCATCAAGGGAGGAGAGAGAGAGTCAAAGAACGATATTCTCTCTTCAGGCTAAATATTTGACAGAGATTCTTGAGAGAGAGAGAGAGAGAGAGAGAGAGAGAGAGAGAGAGAGAGAGAGAGAGAGAGAGAGAGAAAGTTCTGAGCTGATCATGACTATCGAGTGGCTATCTCATCAGATTGTTGACTCTTCATGTGGAAATAAATATATATGAACACTTACGCTTATTCAGATGCTTTCAACAGCTCAATTTGATCACTAACGGCTTTTTATACACCCATAACTATCTTTCATTATATATTGGGCTGGAATGTATATTGATCATGATTCTTTCTTTTGGTAAAATAATTTACCTACGTAGGATGTTCTCAAGAATCAGGACCTTGATCTTGATAATATGTTCATCGCTTCATTAGTCGCCGATTTGATTAAGGTAAGAGCAGTGATTGACCGAAAGGAATTTGAAGCATCCACATCTCTGTACATCCAAAATCGAATACTGAGCCATATAAAAATTACTTTTTCGCATACATTGTTCTATTTATAGGGAATGATTTATCTCCATGATTCTTACATCATTTCCCATGGAGACCTTAAATCTTCCAATTGTCTAGTGGATAGTCGCTGGGTACTCCAGATCACTGACTTTGGACTTCATGAATTTCAAAGTGGACAAGATTTGCCTCGAGAATGTCTGGAGCGAAAGCAGAGAGGTATCTTATTCTGTGATTTAATATTCTATTTTCAAAGTCCATGCTTGTCTATTTATCCAAATTCCAATTCTTCATGAGAAATTCTGAAATTTTTGCAATTTTTCACCAACAGGCTTACTATGGAAAGCTCCCGAATTGTTGAGGCAAATGAATCCTCCACCAAGAGGTAGCCAGAAAGGCGATGTATACTCATTCTCTGTGATTTTATATGAAATTATCGGTCGTAATGGTCCATGGGGTCATTGTGATATGTCCACTAATTGTATATTGGATCGTGTCAAGTATCCTAGTAAATATGGTGGACAAATATTCCGACCACCATTGGACACTCTTCATTGTCCAGAGTATGTGAGAAAGTGTATTCGAGATTGTTGGCATGAAGATCCTGAAGTGAGACCAGATTTTCGATTCATAAATATTCAGCTTCGAGAAATGCAGGCAGGACTGTGAGTATATATTTAGAATATTCAGAGTATAGTCAGAATATGGAAAGTATTTCTGATAATCTAATCAATTTTATCAAATAATGTTTAGAAAACCGAATATATTTGACAATATGATCGCTATCATGGAAAAGTATGCATACAATTTGGAAGGATTGGTTCAAGAGAGAACCAATCAGTTACTTGAAGAGAAGAAGAAAACCGAGAATCTTTTGCTTAGAATGTTACCAAAGTAAGTATCGACAATCATGATGGAAAAATTCCAAAATTTCAACTTCCATAATCTAATTTGTCTATTTTTCTAGGCCGGTTGCTGAACAACTCAAACGTGGTCAACCAGTGAAAGCAGAAAGTTTCGATTCTGTTACTATATATTTCAGTGATGTTGTTGGGTTCACTGCTCTATCAGCCACCAGTACACCACTTCAGGTAATTTATTGTGTACACATCAAGATGTGATGTGATTAAAAATAATTCGATTGTTGTCCAAATCAAGATTCTCAATCTAAAACTAATTTGAGATTGGAAGAGAAATCCAAATTAAGATGTACTTGATCTTGATCTTCTACAACATCACATCACATGGATCCTCATCGATTTTTCTACTCTATGGAATTTTCTAATCTGACATTCTCTCTCTCTCTCTCTCCCTCTCTCTCTCTCGATCTATCTATTCATCTACAGGTTGTCAAACTTCTCAACAATCTGTACACATGCTTCGATTCGATAATTGATCATTATGATGTATACAAAGTGGAAACAATTGGTGATGCTTACATGGTGGTATCAGGATTGCCAATTCGAAATGGTGATCGGCATGCCGGTGAAATAGCATCACTTGCCCTACATTTGCTGAGTGCCATACAAAATTTTGAGATTCCTCATAAACCTGGTGAACGGCTTAAACTTCGAATCGGTATACATTCTGGTCCATGTGTTGCTGGTGTGGTTGGCCTTAAAATGCCTCGATACTGTTTATTTGGTGATACAGTTAACACAGCATCTCGAATGGAATCTTCTGGTGAAGGTAAGCAACTTAGCATCACTTGTATAACCCATCAAATGACTTGCCTCTTGGGTTTCTGTGTGTGTGTAAATCAATTTTGCTTGTATTTTCTGATCTTATATTGATTGTTGTTGCTGTTGAATGTCTTCCTTGTCTTTCTTTTTTCGTTCTCTCTCTCTCTTCACTATACATCTTTATTACGTGTTCCTTGGAATTTTCTGTATATAAACAATCAATGAGCTGCTTTTCATGACTTTTTCTCTTATTCTTTTCTTACTTTCTAACGCAATCTGGAATCGGCAAAAAAAGCACTCAAAATACATGTTAGCGAAGCCTGTAAAATAATTCTTACAAAATTGGGTGGATATAAGCTACAGGAACGTGGCCTAACACCGATTAAGGTAAGCTTCGGTGTATAAAAATTGTAGATATCGAACTCAGATAATATTTCCAGAGAGAAAGAGAAAGGTTCACCATGGGGAAAAAGTAGGATAAAATACATTGAATTTGTATTGATAAGGTTTCTCCAATATAGATGTCTATTTTCTTTCCCAGAATATGAACTTTTTCTCTGTCCGTGTACATATAGAAGCACATTCCAAGTATTTTCATCATCACAATTTCTTGGAAAAATCTGGAGAAGAGATCTATAATTTGATTTCATTTATTTACACCTAATCATCACCTCATTATTTCCACAGGGCAAAGGAGAAATGAGAACTTATTGGCTTTTGGGCAAAAATCGACCTTCCAATTCACTTGTACCCGATAATATTGGACCATTTTGTACCCATATTCAACAGCAACAACAGCAAGACAATTGTACCCAAACAACACCCAGTTCAGTGTCAATGAAATTGTGTGATACATCGGTAGAAGATTTGAGAGAATTTTCCGAATCATGTTTAAGAGATACAACCAATTCAACTGTTAATTATCGACGCCATCCAATGATCAAGCCAGAATTGTATAATCTGAAGATCAGTGATAATATGTTGAATCGGCTGCGTCGACTGCAATCAGTTGATTATTCTGGCACCAAAACTGATCGATTCAGGCGAATTAAATCATTAGCTTTAGATGATAAATATAGCCGAAGAGCAAAGTATTCTGATGACTGTCTATCATATCATTATAGCAGTCGTGATAAATCGAAAAATTTTCAAAATTATCATGGAACTAGCTGCCTCAACTTGATTACTGATCTCAAAGAAAAAGTATGATGATTTATGAGAGTCTAATTAATTAATTGTGAAGAAATTTTTCATCATTGAAGAAAATTTTGGAAAAAGGATTTACTGTTGATATTGAGATATTATTAATGACTTGATCACCTCAAAGGACTATTGGAAAAATTAAAATATTTAAATCTGACTCATTCGATTATTTTGAATTATTTCAAATTAATAGTGAGAAAAAAAATACCGAGGAATCATAACAATTATCAAAAAATTAGATAAAAATTTTCAAGAATAACTGCTGTAATTATAAGTGGTATTGATTAATTCTTTAGATTTTTCTAAAATTGAGAGAGTTCAAATTTCGACAAAAATCGCCAAAAATCAAGTCAATTTATTTTTTTCAATAGGAAAAAAAATTTTCCATGAATTGTTATCACTCAAGTAAAAATGTAATGAATTGGCAAGCTCATAAGTAATGAAAAAAGAAATGAAAAAATAGAAAACTTGCATGTGAAAATTTTTTTCCCATGGCATCATATGACTCGAATAGGTGTATATGATTTGTTCAATTGGTGATAATTGCTGTGGCACTGGAATGAGTTTATCGTATCATAAGGTGTTTGTCTATGTGTGAAAAAAATATTTTCCTAGAGAGCTCAAAATTGGCAGAGCTTGGAGTGTATGTTTAAAGTGATTTCAGAGTTCAGTGGTCTGCAGAATTTTCCATTCGGTTCATGAAATCATTTCAATATCATTGTTAACTTTGATCAATTGGGCATCCGGTTCATCCAGATCGGTAATAGGTTCCTCCAATTGGCGTGAAAATAGTTCCAAAATACCTTGATAATGGAATGGATCAAGATTTTTGCCCAACAAAGACAAGAAGAACCAATCACCAAACGATAGATTGTCCATCAGAGTATTGAATATTCTGGCCGGTAATCGATGTCTTTGACGACGGGCACGCAATTTGAGTAGAGTATATCGAACGGGAGGTGAAAAAAAGCTCATCACTCGATAAATTAGTGACAATGTTGTGATTATGGCCAACAGTATAAGCCAAAACCATAGGATAACGTATACTTTTTCATTGATAATGTTCAATGGCAGTAGACAATAATTATCATACACTTGCACATCACCACTGGAACCGTATACTCGAAATAGGCATTTGGTCATTTTGGGAAATACTTTCATCATTGGATCAATCTCTTCTGGTGCACCATTGTAGGATAACACTTCGAAACCGTATGTGATAAATTGGCCACCCAAAAACCAATTGATGATAAATATTTGGAACCATACATTGACCAGATTGAATATTTCACACAGAGTATACTTTAAAACGTAGCGATCAAATTTGCCTTGTCGAGAGAGTAAAAAGTCAACCAAACATTTGGAATTTGTTTCTCTTTTTGATTGAGCCAATATGCAGCTATTTAAATCCATTATTGTGGCTTGAATAAATCCATTTTCCCAAGTCTAAATTGATTGTGTGAATCACAATATGAAGAAAAAGAAAAGAAAGAAATCTTGATGAAATTCTTATTCGAAATTATGCATCATATGTATCAATGGCAACTCTTGAAAGATTATGTAGCCTATCTTATCATCAACTTAATTAATTCTAATTGCACTCTGGTTTTATAAGCCAGGAGCAATTAAGCCAGGAAGTTGATTGTTATACATGCAAATTCATTTTCACAGGTTTAGACCCCACAGAAGCTAAACACCGCTTTCGGTATGAGAAAAAACACTAAACTTCATTACTTAGTAGTAGCAAAAACTGTAGACCTAATAAAAGAAATCATCATTGATCATAAATTATCTGAATAAATATTTCCCATTGTATACTTATGGCTCGAAAAATAATTAAGAAACTCTTTTAAAGGAAATATTTTTCATTGAGTACCAATAGTTAAGCTCTAGTCGATAGGGGTGAGGCAAGCGGAAGTGAAATGAATGGTTTTGTTGATCTCATCAAAATCAACTTACTTTCCAAAATAATCGTGGAATGTAAAACATTATTCCTTGTAGAAATAGAACCCAGCAAACCCATTGATAGTATTTGTGGGTCAACACTCGATCACCTTTCTGATACTTTTCAACACCAGGCATCACAACTGTTTCCCCTTGAACTTTGTGCAGGGCATCGGGAAGTGTTAAGGTGCCTTCGATCCAACAATAATTATTGATAATCCTTTGGTCAACATAATTGGCTGATCGTATACACTGTATTGGATCACCGAAAAATTGTGTCGATGTGACGATCAGACAGGAAACCCAAAAAAGTAGAAAAGTAAAACGATAATGGAGACGAAAAGCCCAATTATCGATAACGGTTGCTTTGGGTTTACCAAGGAATCGTAGCTTGGTGCCCAAAAGGGCAATCAATTGTCCGGTGGCAACCATCGTCGAAAATTAACGGTACAAGAAAAATAAGAACTTGGTCCCAATCAACGATGATAATGTTGTTAATCTGAGTACGAAAAAAATTGTCGAAACAATAACAAAAAAAATTAACTAGAAAAAACGTTTCAAATCACATTGAATATTGTTTCACAGTATTGAGATGATCATTTTTTGCTGTTACACTGATATTGATGTTGAGATTGTGTACATGTTGAATTAGAAGAGCTGATAAAAAAATAAAGTCGAGAAGTTGATAAAATAACAATCTCTTTCTCTCTCTCTTCCTCTTCATCAAATAAAGTTGCTATTGGTGATGATAAGTGGAAAGAGAAAAAGTCTGATAATTCTGTACTCATTGATTTGATTTCTTTTTTCTTCAATCATACACATCATTGTACATTGCAATTGAATTGAGTCAAATAGTCGAATAGGCAAAGAAAAAGTTCAATTTTACTGGTTCATTTTTGGAATGAACTTTGGGTGGCCCTATTTGACGCTTAGATTAGCTCACTAAATAAATTATATTGATAGTAGATTCTCTATGTACAACACTGAACAATCATCTGAACAGAAATATGATCATCAATGACCATAGGTAAAACTAATGAGCATGGTAATCGAGGTTAGAGAGTAGCAAAGTGCACACTATTGGCTGCTGAAACAATGGTTGAAAATTTTTGCTGATTGATTAGAGAGAGAAAGAGAAAAACTGAAACTGATCAAGTTGCTATCGATTCTGCTAATCACACACATAACTTTTACTGGTTTCAACATCCGTTTCGGATTTTTGTTGATCTCAAATCGGAAGCAAACAAATTCTCACACCAAGCAGACATAAGAGTTCCAATACACACACAAGTTCCTGTACTCAATAAAACTTTTGTTCCATCAACTTACTTCAAGTGTTATGGAAAGGAGTTGAATGATGTCCACTTTCCTGTTAGAACTGACCAAGAAGTGAAAAAAAAACTAAACTAAATCAAGCTTCAAGAGCTTACTCAGCTCTGAATGATTTCCTTTCCACTACAGTCAATACAAAATGAGACCGAGAACTCAATTGTTTTATCGCAGAAAGATTTGTTAAGCTAGTGATAAAGCTACTGATCATCATCATTTACCTAAATCTCTCTCTCTCTCTCTCTCTCTCTCTCTCTCTCTCTCTCTCTCTCTCTCTCTCTCTCTCTCTCTCTCTCTCTCTCTCTCTCTTTGTAACTCTCTTTTTGCTCAATGATTTCTTCTCCCAAGAGTTGTAAGAGAGAGAGAGAAACAATTATCTGCATCAGGAGAGAGAAATCATGGATATTATCTTGATCATGAATTTTCTTCAAGACAACGATTACCTGGTGCTCAGCTATTACTTTGATGGATGACAATATTGTATTTGAAAAGCACCAGGTAGATGAGTTGAACTGTATGTCTTTCAGATGACAAATGTTTCGGCAAACTAATGTAAGTTGATTGAAAAAGTTGAACTCTCACATACCTGACAATTGAATCATCAAAATTACAAATCAAGGCAAGTTTACGATTGTCTTACATAATATCGCCCAATGATTGTGTTGCTGAAGGGAATTTATCACTTTGATTCATCACTTCAAATCTATTGCTTCCTTGTTAGGCTTGAATATGAGTAGCTCGATTCCCCAAATTGTTGGTGCTTGCGATAATTCTGAATTATTTCAAAAAGTTGAAAGCCTATTACATATCGTCTATTGGCTTAACTTCATTAACCGGCAGAAAATCATCGAACATGAAAAAAAGTAGAATCAAACAATTCAAATAAGTTTGAAATTTTCGAGAATTTATCCGATCATGATTCCCAATATTTTCAAATCATGAATTCTTTCCCTAATAGTCTGAGTGTCCACTCTCATGGCCAGTTTCGAGAAGTTTTTTCAACTAATATTCATCTAGCTAATCGATTGAATGACATCCACATCATGATTCCAATTCCCCTTGAGTTATGGGAATGTTTTGGTAAATAAAAAAACGTGAGAAAATGATTCTCATTGAAGACAAGGAAAAATAAAAGATTTTTTTATCCAAAGTCTAGAATGCATCTCTCAATCCAGCAATTCGAAGTAATTGATAAGTAATTCTTGAAATGTGAGTCTTTTTCTACCCAAAAAATCACGTTTCCTAACAATTCATCAAATACACACTTACACAAATTTTTTCTGATGTTTTTTATATGAACACACACAAACCCAAGAAACTTGATGAGAGTTTCAGCTAATAAGATGCTTCTCATTTCCAGCCTCCTTTCCATCATGTTAACGCCTTGAGAGATGTTGTGTTCAACGGGTTTCACTTTCATCTCTCTGTACATATATTTGAGGCTTTTTGAGCTTAAATAGGTGATCTGTTGTGACAAGAATCAACTTGATTAGCCAAAATTTTGATGATAGAGAGATCCATTTTTTCTGCCAATTTTTATTCTTTTCACTCTTTTACGAAGGAAAACAAATCAGAACTTTATTTTCATGGGGAAGATATATTCATGACAAGATGAACAGCGCTATTATTACCAAAATAAAATAAAAGAGAATATCAAGTCGGCCCAAGTTCAGGTTTATGTTACTTCATGCTAAACAGTGCAAATCTGAGTTATCTCGCAAAACTTTTGATTCACTGACAAGAGAGAGTCTTTCTAGATATTTCTGTAGACATCGATTTCGATTGATAAACTTCAAAAACATTTCGTAGAGAAAGCTGTACCAAATCAACAACCCAAATATCTCTAAATCTGTTATCGATGAACTATGATACTAGGAATTTGTATGACTTTCAACTACAACTGTATCGAAAATAGCGTTCATATTGTTGATTGAAATGTTTTCACCACTTCAGCTCCTGGTAAAATTTTGAGCTCAAAAAAATCAGTTTCAAGTTTGGCTAATGTGGAATGTGTCTCTCTCTTTCTCTCTCTCTCTTCCACGACAAGTGGAGATGATGAAGAAGATGAGGATGAAAAATAAGAGTGAGATGCTCATATCGAAGAAAACAGCATGAACATTGAGTAGATGGAATAAGAACGCCTTCAAGAGACGTTAAAAATCTATTCTGGTCTGTCCTTGCCCTGAGTCATCTTCATCCCCATCTTCTCTCTCTCTCTCTCTCTCTCTCTCTCTCTCTCTCTCTCCTAGGCTAAGGTGCTCATATCATGGAACAAGGCACGCATCTGATGTAGCATTCTTGAAAGCATTGCCGAAAACGTACCTAATCCAGAGGCATACACACACATAGAAGATAGAGAGAGAGAAGAGTCTCAAATATCTCCTCTTGCCACTTACTCTCGGTTCCTTGTTCCAAGCTTTTTTTTCTATCCTCCCCCATGCAACCTCTTCGATTTGGAACAAACTCAGTGGAACTTTTTCATCTCTCTCGTCTTTCTCCCGAATGGTTCCGAATTCGAGATCCTATTATTAGAATTAGTATATCGTGAACCACCTAATCCAAGTGAAACCACCATCGATCGAAAGTGAAACTCAACGAAAGTGTTCCTCTCTTCTTCTTTTGAGGTGAAAAACTTTTTTTCTCAGTTTATTTAAACGTCCACAAATTTTTTCTTTCGTCCATTCAATTAGCCACCAACATAATCAATATCAATTAGTTCACAATGGCCAATCGTGTTGGACCTCGTGGATTCAGTTTTCTAGGAGCTGAGAAGGTAAGCATTCTCTATAGTCAGCCCAAGGTTTCCATTTCATGACTATTCCAGTGATTCGAGCCAAACATGGTTGCAAGCCAAGAAAGTGATGATGATTTTCACCTACAAAAATTTTTGACATAATTTTTGCTGTGATACTTTCCACCAACAATAATCAACATACTTCAAATTATGGCCATCACACTGATTGATTGGAATAATTTTTCCCCTTTTTATCATGATCTTTCCATTTTTTGGACTCTTTCTCTCTTTAGCACATCAAAGAAGGACAACGAGACAAATTCGTTGAATCTGAGATCGCATTATGGATGGAAGCTATTCTCGACGATTGTCTTCCACCAAAGCCATTTGATGAGCTACTCCGTGATGGTGTACTACTATGCAGGTGAGTAAAATTCACTGGTGAAAGTATAAAGGTCAAAGTTGAATACTGATTATCATATTTATCACCTTTTTCAGAGTTATGAATGCTCTCAAGCCTGGATCAGTGTCCAAAATCCAGAAGCCATTCACCAAGGAAGCTCATATGAGCAATATCAATGCCTTTTTGGATGCTGCTCGCAGTTTTGGTTTGAAAGATGATCAGCTATTCAAAGCTGAAGATCTATGGGAAGGAACCAACATCCCCAAAGTTTGCCAGTGTATGCTCGCCATTGGATTGAGGGTGAGAAATGATAACCCCCTGTTAATGTATTAATCTCACAGAAGCTTATAAATTGTGATCATTTTCTTGTGCCTCGCCATGATATAGATTCACGAAACAGGCTGGGACGGTCCTACTTTGGGACCAAAACCAACTGGTCACATTCGAGAGTGGACTGAACAGCAACTCCGAGCCAGTGAAGGTAAATAGTGATGAAGTGTATGAGTTAAATATATGTGTTCTAATAAATTCTTTTCCTCTTCTTTTTCTTGGATGTTATGTTTGTGTAGCCATGATCCCACTTCAACATGGAACCAATAAATTTGCCACCCAAAAAGGTGTCCGAATCGGTGCTAATCGAGATATCTTGCCAAAAGTTAAGGACATTTCATGCAAAGAGAACATGAAACAATGGTCTGAACAACAATTGCGTGCTAGTGATGGTGAGTGACAATTTTACTATTGATTATCAGGAGTTTCTAAGGAACTCAATTCACTAATATAATGATAAATACTACTTTATGGGATGAAAAATCTTTGAGCATGAGAGATAACACTACTCACGATAGAAATGAGAGTGAATGATGATCCTCATTCTTAACTGGATTGATAAAATAATCCGATGATTATTGTGATACCTAAAATTTGATCAAACTGTTTCGAAAATTGCATGAATATCCAATTACTTCTCATCATAATGGCGAAAAATTTCTTCGTATGATTACGAGTAGATACTAGCGATCGAACATACTCTCTTGATTAACATCATGAAAATATCTTCAACTGACAATCAACATGCTAACCATCATCCATAATTTCTTCTATTGAATTCACTGGCAATCCTATTGCAAAAATTTTCAAGATTTTTTCCCACAACGAATTCCTCCTCCACAATCAACCAAATATAACCAACTCTCTCATCGTCTTCCGGAAGAAGACGTTGAATAAACTATTACAGTGAGAGAGAGAGAGAGAGAGAGAGAGAGAGAATGTTTTGGTGTGAATTTGAGCATAGTTTATGTGTTGGAGGCTAAATGGCTGGATAAACAAATCGAAGAAAGAAGATATAAACGAAATGTTCTAATGTACCTAAATGACCTAAAAATGTGAGGACGAAAATGACACAAGATGACTCAGTGATTGAAGAGGAGAAAATGGATCAATATCATGAACATAACGGCACTTTTTCCTAACAAACACCAACTTCCCTATGACGAATTGTTATGTGACTAATTTAACCTCAACACTGATTGACCAAACCACTGAGTGGTAACCCAATTATTGACATTTAATTTGATTGATTTACACACACAATATAATCAACACCATTACTGACAACTCTAATGATAATAAATAATAATGTGGACCAAGTTCAGGTTTAATCGATGGAAATTCGTTAACTCTTTCCATCTAGCAATTATCCCTGCTCAATATGGAACAAATAAGTTCGCTACTCAAAAAGGTGTTAGAATTGGTTCATCTCGAGATATTCTGCCAAAAGTTAAAGACTATTCTGATAAAGAGAAGCTCAGACAGTGGGATGAGGCAACTTTGAGAGCTGGTGACGGTGAGTCTTGTGTAAAAAAAGTAACACACATCTACTCACACATACACAGATCCACAGATCTATCATCCACATTCATTCAGTGAACTAATTCAGCGATTTCTAACTGGGAACTCATCAAAATTATTTTTGATACGAGAACATGAGAAAGTAGAAAAAAAAATCTGCACCCAAAAGAAATATTGTCATGTATAAGAATTCATTCATCAACGTGCAATTGAACAAAAAAGAGAAAGAGTCACAGTATACATGATTTGGAAGCGAATTCTGACGAAAGAGAATATTTCTGTCGATACATCAGATATTGGATGTGTCCCTGAAAAAATTTTCGCATAGCTTCTATTTATTCAAATCTTTCCATCTGCTCTGATTGACGAGATGGGTTGAAAGAATTTTGGCTCTATGACCAAGTTGCTGGAAGAGAGAGAGAGAGAGAGAGAGAGAGAGAGAGAGAGAGAGAGAGAGAGAGAGAGAGAACACTGTTCAACATTGAAGAAAGTGAAGATATTATCAGTGAGATAAATTAACGGAATTGAGCTGAAGCTGAGCATCCAGATAAGAATAGAGAAGAGAGAGAATATCTTCTCTGTGGGAATTTAAAAATGAAACATATGAATAATTTCGTTTCTGTTTTGTTTCTTTGATTTTGTTTAGCTATTGTGCCTCTTCAATATGGAACAAACAAGTGTGCATCACAGAAAGGAATCAGATTTGGTGGACAGAGAGACATTCTACCGAACGTGGTGTACAAGGAATCCAAGACTGAAGGAGAAGCAACTGCATAAAAGGATGATGATGAAAAAAAATCTTCTTCATGTCATTTCATGAATTATTGAATTCTATCAACACCTTACGAAGATTATATATATATATGATCAATTTATTCTAAATCTTTATCTTTATCGTTGTTTGTCTTGAAATTAAAGAGAGATGATTGGTACAAGATGGATGGAAGTTGAGACGAGAAGAAAAAAGAAAAGAGAGACAGAGAGTGATCGGATGAAATTAAAAAAAATCTCAATGAATTGTGATGCAGTTGTGTTTATCGGCAAATAATTAAAAGAGAAACAATTCACAACATCTGAATTGATGATGAAGATAATTTGTGCTCTGTTTTCATGAGGCTGAAAATGATGGATATGTTCCTTGAGATCAATCTCCTAATAAAGCTCTCTCATTCTCTCTCTCCTGAAACAGAATGATTCTTAGTTTTTCAAAGGTCATGACGTTGATTGACATCTGATAAACGATTTAGTTTCATAGTTAAATGATACTCAAGGCAGCTATGCTGCAGAATGAAAGTGAGAGGAAAATCACTAAGATAAAGCTACATAAGAGGGCCGAATTTTACAGAAGAATCATACTTCATTCTGAAGATGAGAAATCATTTAATTGATTGAGTCATAAATCATTGGATCATAAATGCATAAGGAAGGAGAGAGAATAGGATGTGTACAAATAGAGATGCATATAAAAGCTTTCAGATCATTAGTTAAGTAGCTAAATGAAAAATTGGAAGACTTTGGATCATGATCACTGTAAAGATCAGAGGAAAAGATTGAGTGGTTGTGAAAAGGAGTGCGAATGTGTCTACCATATCAAAAGCATTTGCTGCATAGTTATACAATCAAGAGAATCTCAAACTGGCTAGTAATACAGGAGGTAGAACAATCTATCAAGATTCACTGAGTGAGAGATCTGGATGAAAAGCTCGAAAATGAGCATACAAATACATAAGAAAATAGAGAGATAGAGAGCAAAAGGCATCGATAAATTTCACTGATATTAAACATAATTTACAAAGAGATTCATGGAAATAAGAAGTGAAGCAAGAATGGAATACGATCGATTAAACATCGATGTAGAATCATTACACAAATTACCACGACAGAAGCACATGAATAGCTTATCTATTCTGTTCTCAAAAATGGTGTCCGAACAACGTTCAATCTGATCAGCTGGTGGTCTCAGTAGACATAATCTTTCCGTTGCTTGTATTGGATCATCATCTTTTCCTTCAATTATTTTACCACACCAACCAGATGGACATGGTGACAATTCAACAGGCTTCACTTGTGGTCCTTGAGAAAGTGTCGTATGATTCCAATGGAATGGATCACCACCTTAATAATACACAAAAGTGAGCATCAGCAAATTCATCATCTAGCTCAACACAATCCTCTCATCAAACACACACACACATCATGTCTTGACCAGACACCTTCAAACAATCTTAATTAATCAAATCATCGAATATCATACTTACAATCACCAGTAGAAGCTCCACGAGACCGGCAAGTGTAACAATAGTTGACTGCCGAAATAGTTGGCGTGTAAAAGGCTAGCAAACACAATATCACAGCACACAATGAACTATATACAAGTACACTATTAGGGTACATATTGATATATGATTATAAGATTAATTGAATAATCAATAAATTAAAAATATTGTCATCAAACGTAATCAATTAAAATTCTATCAATTTTGATCTGCCTTTTTGCTCAACTTTTTTTAGATGAAGAAAAAATTTTTCAACTTTTTGCTTATATAAAGTTGCCAAAATACTACTAATGCCATCTGTTGGTGGAAGTTATTTTGAAATGTTTTCTCAAAAATAATCAAAAAAAGTTCAAAACATGATTGAAAAAGGCGTAAACTTTGGCCAAATCTGCTTATAAATATCGTGATAATATTGGTGTCAAAATGTTGATTGTTAATCTTTGTGATTAAGAAGAAATCAATTCATCATCTTCATCATTCTGATTGTGAGTGTATCTGTGTACATGTTGTTCAGATTACCATCGGACTTGTATCGAGCAACTTTTGTGAAGGTTCATGCAGCTTCATGTTCACCAGTTTGACTTCACACACACATCATGTTACTATACGGTAACGATTTAAATTGTATTGATGTGTGTTTTATGGATTGTTGTTAGTTTCGATTGTATTTTTTCTTTCCCTTTGTATCTGATTCGATGATGATGATGATTTGCCAATGATTACCTCCATCTATAGATTCATTACCGTGATCTCATAATACTTCAAAGTGTTGGTGTATTGATGTGTCCAAGGGTTCAAGTATAATACAATCCATTCCATAATTGAAAGATTCCCTAATAATCATCATCATCTTCATCATTATCACTGATCATACATATCAATTGGAACCAGTTGATGAGCTAAATTGGACAGCTAATTGTGTGAATATCAAATGATCATCAGCTCACTGGACAGTGAACAAGTGGGCTCATCAAAAATGATTTTTTCGGAACCATATTTTGCAGTTTCACTGCTAACTTTTGTCAATATGATCAATTATATGGATCGATATGTGATCGCTGCTGTTTTACCACAAGTTAAATCTTATTATGTTCTCAGTGATAAGCAGGAAGGTCTACTGCAAACAGTTTTCATATTGAGCTACATGCTTATGGCACCCATATTCGGCTATCTAGGTGATCGATATTCACGAAAATATTTAATGGCTGGAGGTATATTTTTCTGGAGTATTATGACTGTTTTCAGTTCATTGGTACCATCTCATCATGCGGGAATTTTTTTCCTCTTCAGAGCTCTTATAGGAGTCGGTGAGGCCAGCTATTCAGCAATATCTCCTACACTGATATCAGATTTTTTCACTGGAACCATGAGAACCAGAATGCTGGGCATTTTTTATCTTGCCATTCCTGTGGGCTCAGGGTTTGGTTATGTTGTAGGCGCTGAACTTGCATCTATTTTCGATAATTGGAAATACTCTCTACGATTGACACCTTTTCTAGGACTTTTGTCAACTTTTTTGATGATCTTCTTCTTACATGAACCTCCCAGAGGACATTCAGATGGTGTCCAGAAAATAGAAAAGAGTGACATCAAATCAGATCTTAAATATTTTCTCACTGTTCCATCATACATATGGTCATCAATAGGATTCACTTGTGTCTGTTTCACTAGTGGTTCTCTTGCTTGGTGGGCTCCAACATATGTGATCGATGCCACTAAGGCTTTAAGAGATACTCATGAAGGCTTAACGACTATGACCGATGAAAGGTAATCCTCAAAGTTTATTTTCATCAGTACACTTTGTGTTCATTGATTTTCATACTCTTTCATTACTCTGTTATTCCTATCTTTATTGAACATTGACATTTATTGACATTCCGATATTTTCTCTATTTCTATTCTCACATAGTGTTAATCTTATTTTTGGATGTATCATAACTTTCGCCGGGATTGCTGGTGTAATTTTTGGTACCTTAAGTGCCCAACATTTGCGCACCAAAACGGACAGAGCTGATCCTTTTATTTGTGCCGCAAGTGTTTTTGCTGCGGTACCATTCATTTTTGCATCTTTATATTTTGCTACATCATCTCCTGTTCTCACATGGATCTGTATCACTTTTGGAATCACTCTTCTATGCATCAATTGGACTTTGGTTGCAGATATGCTGCTATATTTGATTGTGCCTCATCGAAGATCTTTCGCTCAATCCATTCAAATAATGTTTTCGCATCTTTTTGGTGATGCAACCAGTCCATATATTGTTGGAATGGTATGTTATTTATAA
Source organism: Brevipalpus yothersi (assembly GCA_003956705.1). Lineage (NCBI taxonomy): Eukaryota > Metazoa > Arthropoda > Arachnida > Trombidiformes > Tenuipalpidae > Brevipalpus > Brevipalpus yothersi. The sequence goes on from QZCP01000346.1 coordinate 204,239, forward strand.
ATCAAGTGATAAGTATCACCTCTCTAATCGTCTATTGATTTGATTCAAACAGATCTCTGATGCTATCAAGAAAGAACAAAATCCTAGTAGTATGGATAAAGCTATGAGCCTCCAGTATGCTCTTTATATCAATTGTTTTGTACTAGTCTTGGGAGGAGTTGCTTTTCTCTACACATCGTTCTTCATTGCAAAAGATCATGAGCGTACCAAAGCCTTAATGAAAGGTAAATTTTCATTCTCTTTGTGAAAAGCAAAATTAGTGATCATTTGAATGTGATGCATTCACTAAAATTTTGCCACTCCTACACATCTGTATACTTGGCTTGAATTTCTTTAATCACTTGATGGAGAAATTTGTCTAGACAAATTGTTACCTTGTGATCTCACTGAACGTATATAGATGCCTTATTGTCTCTGTTGATGTGATGAAATGGCACTAATATATCTCACCATCAAATCAGATCACAAAGTTCACTACAATCAAGTTTATTGCAAGCTTCCTGCTTATGTAACTCACGATTATCAACGATGATCTTGTTGTTGTCCATGCTCACGCTTATCATTCTTCATGTCTATCTTCTCCTAGGGAACCGTTCTCGTTCAAATTCCACGACACAAAATGATGTCACGAACGAAGTCCGCAGCTCTCCACAGTTACCGTCTGCTCGCTTGAAAATATTTCAACCACAGCTTGATCGAGAAGAAGATACAGCTCATCTGGTCGTTTAGTTTGATCATCATTGGAAAATATTCTTGATTTGAGAAAATTTATACAAATACATTCTCATTTGAAATGTGTTGCATAATTTTTTCGAATATGTGTAACTGCCCACCTTTATTTTGCCTTTCAAATATTCCATCCATCCACAAAGCCAAAGTGATGTCGAGTCTCAATACCTCGCAGCATTATTAATGATCCATGATTTTCCTCCCTTTCCAGCGGTGGAGGGTCAAAATTCAGAAACTCAACTGGAGAGTGGTAAAAGTATGGAAAAGAGTGTCTTGAGAGAATCTTGTGATCTAAAACAATACTCAGGACTCAGATGATTCAATTAACGAAGAGTGGAAGCGAAGCCAGTATCAAAGGATGATCAAAAAAATCAGGCATTTTAATGCAACTAGTGATTGCAAAAATAACTAATTTTAATTACAACAGTCAATCATTGTTACCATGTTTTTGTTCATTCGATCACTTAGCTCTTTTTACCGCTTTGTTCGAATGAAATAAATTGTATTACGAAGACTTATCCTTTTCTGGACAGCATCCATGTGAATGGATGTGATTGAACACTCTTTCCTTAATCTTTTCTTGGATGACTAGAGATGTGGTAATTGTATTACCAAGAAAGAGGACGGCAAATATCAAACAGGACACAGGTACTTGCCATTCTAGGCAGTCAGGACGTTTGCTGAGCTCATACAGAGTGTAAGCATTATAAAATTGGAAAAGATAACCTAAATAAAGGAATGGTAAAAGGAATCCTAGGCCTTTCCACATCCAAGAATGGAAGCCTTGTATGGTTATATCCATATCATATCGTTCGCCGAGCGCACGAAGACGATATAAGCAACTATGTTGATAATGAAATTGTAGAAATTGAAGAAAACTTGTGTACACGATATACCACACAAATTGATTTCGAAACAAATCATACATGACACCATCAGGCCACACGATTATGATTCCCGCTTTGATTCCTGTGATGAATTGAAGAGCTCTCCACCAGCCTTTGATACGTGAGCCATTAACAACCAGAATACTTTCACGAATCGTTAAGGTACAATGATACCAAACCAAAAGGAAATGAAGGAAAGCATCGATAACCCTTTTGGTGATGTCGCAGGTAGGAAGAGAAAAGAAGGAGAGAGAGAGAAAGAAATAGAAATGAATGAATAATTCACAAAAGAAAATGAGTTTAAATCACGAAAAAGAAATATTGCCTGGAAGGAGTGCAAAAGAGTGTGGAAAAAATCGAAATAAAAATGTCGGATCATCGTAAGGGAAAGAATATCGTGCTGATTGGGTTCGAGAAAATTTTTCCCAAAACGAATAAGAAGGAAATGTTTACACTAGACAAGAGCTAATAAAAGTTGAGGTTATAAACCAATAAGCCATAGGAGATGACTGTTTTGGTCGAAAATTGAGGAAGTAATTACCACTAGCAAAGATTTTGGCCATTTCACTTACCTGTAGCTTATAACAAGATCCAGTAATGCAACAAACAGTATTAGAGCATTCACAACTAGCTTGAATTTTTCATACTGCTCTTTATATCTAAATTTCAACTCTTTGTCCATTAAATTGACATTGATACCACCTAAAATTACTTTTAAATAGGGTCCATTATTACGAGGTAAATTAAGATTAACTTCTTCGAGACGATTTCTTCTGGCAATCAATCGTTCCTCAATCTCTTTCTTGATAATTTCATCTTCTTCGGAAGAAATTTTACAAGACCTATTCGGGGGAAAGAAGGAGAAAAAAACAATCAAAATATTAGTACCCTGAACACATGATGTGATCAAAATATGTAGCAATAAACTCACTTTTTGAGTGCCTCCTCTATCTGAGACAATCTATACTCTTGATGGTGAACCTCTTTGAGACAATTGCCTTCAACTTTATGACAATCATGGATTGCTTGTTGAAAATCTCTCAATAAACTCTGCCGATGTGATACATGAGAAGAAAACAAAATAATTACACCAATGCACACACACACACATGTGTGTGAACACATATCGATTACATACCTCTAATCTAACATTTTCCTCATCTAATGAATCCAAATCACTTTTAAGTTGCTGTATACTGATCACTTCGGTTGTTTCCATATTTTTTATTATTATGAACACAAACACACACACTTACACAAAAAAAATACACACAATCACTACCACCACTTATGGGTCCTCCAAAAAGGATAGGTATAATGCACCTCTAACTACTGTAATACCCAGTATCAATACAGACCGAAATTCAATTAAAACACACATACAATTTGACCATCATCAATCATCAAATCAATTAGGCAAAGAATTTTCTTGAAAGAATCCAGATATCAAAACAAAACACAGGCACACACACACATACAAAACCACGCAACAAGGAATACAGAGCGTGTGTAAAAAGCAAGGAGAGAGCAAAAAGAAGCTGTTGCAAAAATCATCCGATTTTTTGAGGAAGGGCAAAAAAAGTAGTCAAAATGTGGCGCTTCTTTTGAATTGATATACTTTTCGCGCCCAAAAATTTGTGTGTGGGCCAAATTTTCTTTTTTCTGATTATAAAAAAATTTCAATCAGATTTATTTATCCGTTAATATTTATGCACCAATCATGATAAATATCATGTTTTTGATTTTACGCTTGATGGTAAGAGTGATTGGAAAGTGGTAATATTTTTTTCAAATCTGTCGAGACATTCCTGTGACACTCGAGAAGATGATTCGAATTTCATGTGTGTATGAGTTGTGTGATTTTTTTTCTCAATAATTTTCTGGTGATTCATATAAATTTGGAGCATATTGACTGGCGAATATGAAATTATCTAGAAGATGGAGATGGATCTTTTCTGGAATTTTGTCTCCATTTGATCTATATTTCGTTATCAAGTTATTCCGAATTTTCAACATGATAGAGAGATATAAATATGTATACAATCAACGCGTGGTGGTTCTAATTGATTTTTTCTATCCCTAGAAACAGTTATTCATGGAAAAAGAGAATATCATGGATAAAATTAGTTGATAGCTGTAGACTAAATATATAGAGCTGAGTAATTGATTTTGTAAGAAATGAGACTTTTTTCTTCTCTCGTGGGCTCAATTTTTTTGTCTAGAAATTAATAATTTTTTTTTCACTTTTTTTATGTACATTTTTGATTTGCTTGACACATATATCATCTAAAAAGTTATTGATGAGTGGGTTTTTTTCTCGCATTCCTTGTACATTCCCTTAAGCTTCACAATTCCAAGGAACGATAAAATAAACAAACATGAGCTAATGTGGAAGCTCTAAAAAGAAAAAAGGGTTTGACAAATTTTAGCTTTCTTTTACTCATCACAGTTCTATAAATAAATATTGATATTTTTTCTTCCACTTCCAATTGTAGGAGAATGAAAAAAAGCTTTGATTGCTTCCAGCCAAAGTGTGACTTTAAACCAGTGACTAGACATGTTTTTGTCTCCATTTTTTTCAGCGTATTTCAGAGTATTCTAGTAGCAAATTTTATCGATACCAACCGTCCATGCTCGCTCAAGGCTCCAAGATATACGGAAATATCTGCAATAAAGATCATATATATATCAAATGAATTGGATCGATTTGATCTTTGCTAGGGTGTCACGAAAAAAAAGGTTATCAGAAAGAAAAAAAACGAAAGAAACTGAAACAATAAACTTGGAAGAATGATATAAAATATCAGAACATACACCGTAAGAGCTATAAAATAACAATCGAGACTCCAGACTATACTTATTGATCAATCATTCTCTTTGAACTTTCAATTCATGTCTGTATTCTATCGTTTTCATATTTTTACACCAGCTGTACACTACCCATGTAAGGCTTGTTAACAATATTCTTGTGCTTGTACAATTTTGAGGGTTATGTTTCAAATTTCTATATACATGTATGTTAATAATTAGCATTCAAACAAGCATATAATCATTTCCATCGATATTCATAAGGATAAGCAAACAGAACTCTGATGAGAATGGACAACAAATGTGCAACATATTCTGTAGCATTCTCTACATGCATATCAAAAATACGATTCCTGTTCTTCAAAAATGAAATATTCTTCTTTCTTTCTCCAGATGGTGGGAAAATTTTTCCCTTCATATATTCTTTTCCCATCTTCTATCATCCTTTTATTGGTAGTATATTCTCTCTGTACAGGAACGTTTCCACAGTGAATTCTCGAATAATAAAGCCAGTATCAAAACAGATCTCCGCTCAATAAGATGGCAGAGAATCTGTAAGACTTGAGGAAGAATTGACTGTTTCAACATCAAACACTTACGAGCTGTTAATCTCATCTATCCTCGTAAAGAACTCAGTGATTCAAGTCACTCTGAATTGAAATCAACTGCAGCAACAGCAGTAACAACAAATGGTTACATCAACTAGAACAAAGGAAAGTCTTGGACTGAAAATGGGGTCAATATGACGGATTGATCATTGTCACGCTTAACCAATAAAACCCACAAACAGTTAACTTTTTTTGATCATCACATTTTCTCCTCATAATCGAAAGTAGAGAGGAGAAGAGTTTCATCTTTGAGAGACAAATTTTTGAAACTTCGAACGAAAACCTTGCCCGAAGCTCAGTAAGGAAAAAAGTATTTGTTGAGGCTGAAAATGACGATAGATCTTGATGACCAAATGAGAAACACATGAAGTACCTAATTCTGTTACTAGAAGTTTCTACTAGCTTAGTGTCTGCTTATGGTCAGACGAATAATGGAGACTTTCTTCTTTTTTCTTCACTTTATTAGTTTGCTTCCCAATATTGACTGTCCACTTGGATTTCTTTTTCCTTCATCTCTCTCTCTCTCTCTCTCTCTCTCTCTATCTCTCTCTCTCTCTCTC
>QZCP01000346.1:210011-232648 GCA_003956705.1 Brevipalpus yothersi
TCTCTCTCTCTCTCTCTCTCTCTCTCTCTCTCTCTCTCTCTCTCTCTCTCTCTCTCTCTCTCTCTCTCTCTCTACTTAAATAGGCAGAATCAATGAGGAAACTAAGAGGAATTGTGTGTGTATGGTGCAAGCCTTATTGTGCTCTTGGGCATCTCGGTAATGTTAGAGAGAACAGATATGGACGAATATGATCCATTCAACTGACCATTGCTCAATTTTCCTGCCTTTGCTTACAAGCGGGATCGATTCAAGTCAATTATTGGATCACATGGGAAGGATTGACATGTGGTCTGGACAAGATTCCAATGATCATCATAAACCAGTCATTCCATCGAATCAAATCGCTTTTGCCTACAATCCTGATAGCTACCATACTCTAAAGGATTGAAATGGGTTTGTCACATCAACAAAAGGGTAAAAATATTGCTATAAAATGATCAAACCCCTTGATGACCAATTTTTGATACTATCGATCGATATTCCCTCTAATTTGATCTCTTCTCTTATGAGAATAGATTGATTGATGGTCATCGAAATTTGACAAGCTGGAAGGCATGCTGAAAGTAAGATGTCATCAAGAAGGGGTGCTAATTTTGCCGAAACATAATCAAGTTGTTCATTTGAACCATCCAAACGGAGAATATTGAGTGGCTGTTGAGTCAGCCATACATCTATTCTTTTGCTGGATTTTCTATAGATTAGATGCTAGATGATGGTCATACTAGGGAAAGTATGGTGGATAAAGGCTATGATGACCTGTTCGACGATCGGAAAGAGCATCTTCATGGTATAAAAATGATGAATTATGCATCAAAAAGGCATTAAGGATAAAAAAGATGAAGAAGTGAAAGATGAACCCCGAAAGAATTTGACAGCTTGCTTCATACTGCTAAATGGTCCCCTAGTTTGATGTTTCAACATGAGAGATATGATTCAGTTTGTATGTGTGGAATAGACATATCTTAGTTGATTATGATTTGATTAAATGTATCTCCCAAAAAGAGGATATAAGTCAGAAAATTCCATGAAAAATGGAAGTAAGAATCATGAGAAAGGCATCAAATGGCAAATTGTTTCGAGAGATTTTGAGTGAGAGCAGAATGCTCTTGAAATTAATTCGAAACTCTATCCATTATGTTGATCCGAAAGTGTCCTAGAACTAATCGAGTTGTGAAGATTTGTTACAAAAATAGCCTTCAAGTGAGATGCTTGAGGCATTTTGATGAGGAATGGAAGATAATCTTTGAGTAGTAATAGACATGAAGAAGCACAATACGATGAATCTTTTTACACCAAAATGAAAAAAAATATCTTGATAATTGATTCATTGGAATTCGAAGAAAGGTTAAACAAGATTACTAGCCTGAATGAGTGTCTTCACTTTATCTCATTATTTGAAGATTAGTAAGATCCCATATTTACATAATTCTATCATTTTGGTGGCATGAAAAAGCTTGTCAGAATGAATAGCTCTCTTCTTGAAGGAAAAAAGATTAGGAAAAATGTAATTTCTCTACTAAAATTGTACCCACATGTGTGCACATGTATTGATTGAATGCATTCCATCATAAGTCTATAGTTTGACAATGAATCATTCATACACAATATGGAGAAGAAATAAACTAGCTCAAATTCACATCATCTCACCTTTCAGTATACATCATATTTTTCTTCCAATACCACAGCCTAATGGGTGAGGATGTACATGTATATGGTGTATACTATGAAGCCCCTTTTGAAAGGTTCTCATTTGTCAGGATTCCATATTTTATCGGAACAGAATGAAGATCGAACAGAAAGAGGACGAGAAAAAATTTCGCAACACATGATGTGAATCATGGTGGCAAAGTTTCATTGATTCCATTTCATGTGATATGATTTTATCTTATTGAGAATTCAGAATCGTGACTCAAGAGTGATTCAATGGTCAGTTGGGGCATTTTATCATAAGCTTAGAAGGCATGGCGAAGAGTGTGCAACAGAGATGAAGCTGCCAGAAAGATTCAATATCTTTTCTGCATGAGATGATTGAGAGAAAGAAGAATTTCATGATAACCTAAATTGATTAGAAATCTCAGTAATGCAACTGACATAATCGGAAGATTTCTTCGCGTGTCCATCAATGACATGGGCTGGAAAGGAAGATGTCCAGAGATACACAACTTCCCTAGAGCTTACACCAAATCTAGATGGAAGTTTTCCGAGAATTGACAGGATTGACAGAATTCTGTGTAATCTAAAGTTATCAGTATTTCGGTTCCCTTCCCTCTCTGTGGGGCCATTCACCACTATCACATATTATTCGAGATATCAATGTGAGATAGTTTTCCAGTGTCATGACGATTTTTCATGATTTACAGAGGAAAAAAATGAAGAGAGAGAGAGAGAGAGCAAAAGATCACAAATTCCTTCAAGTCAATATTTATGACTTTTTTCCCTCCGCCGTCAAGAAATACAATTTTTTATCAATTTCTCGCAAATTTTCATACTGTTCTATACATTGAAAGAAAAATTCTGAACAATATTGATGTGAGCAAGATAGGGACAAAAATTTATGGCTAAAAAATTCCAGAGAGAGAAAGAAAGAAAAAGTTTTCAGCTATTTGGTTGAGAAATTGAAAAATTACTGTAACTCTGTACACTATTGTCATTACTTTTCCCCTATGTTGATGTATATAGTACTGGGAAGATGGAGAATGTATTGAACTTTTCGACCAACAGAGGAATCATGGATCTCTAATGACTTTGATAATGTACCATTATCAATCAATCCAATGGACAGAGAAAATAGAGAAGATGTTCTATCTTACGGGTGGTCCTAGATTCTAGTCAAGTTACTGATTGTGTGTTATGTTGTTGTTATTGTAGTGGGAAATTTTGTGTGTCAACTGATCAACAGGAATGCTGATAGAGTGTTTTACGATGTAATTTCAAGCTCCAATATCAAAGCTAGTTAATCAACCTTTCTACTTATCCACAGGGTAATGAAATCATGATGAGATGCATCAACATTGTCTACATCTTTGATGATGATCAGCGAATTATCATTACAGCAAAACTAATTTACATGCATCATACATTATGGGAATGGATCATGGATCATTGTTAATCAGATGAACGACAATCTTCATACACTGAGACGATATCATTATTATTATATCCAGGAAAATATACTCAATGCTAACAATTAAGATAAATGCAGAAATAGCTAGCATATTATTGCCTATTCATCAAACAATCACTTGTTCAAACATTTCTCATTCAGCCATTGAGATGAATGTATCAATGCTGTATTCTTACTAATGTCGAAGCTTAAAAGATTCATATCATTTAGCTGTTTGGATGGAGAAATTTCCACGGATAGTAAGATTCCTGATGGCAATCTCTTGAGTAAATTGATTTCTTCCTGTTCATTATCTGAGTGTATGAATTTTATCTTTCTTTAGATCAGAATAAATTCATTTAGCTAACATTTTGTAAGTTTTCTTTATCTACATATAACACAAAGACTTGTTTGTATCTGGCTAGATTGGATTTTAAATGAAGATTTGGTTCTTGAAAAGATTTAAAAATCTTGTAGTTATTCATTTTCATGAAGAATTTTATCACCGAAGATGTGTCAGTGGTCTGATGATTAAATTTTCCAAGCATAGGAAAAAAATTTCCAAGAAAAACTGCTAGTGGTTGACTTATTCATGAGTAAAAATGCTTGGAATTATCTAATTCTCTCCGTGAATCTCAAGACAATATGAAAAAAATATCTAAACTAGCCTGAAGAAATTGATTCTATTTCTCATGTGCCCCCTAAAGATACAGAGTGGAAAAGAAGATATCATGCTATTGTACTTTATTCAAGACATTCTATTACGGTGAGATGTCCTGGAGTGATAGATGTGTCAACACTATCTTCTCCATATCTTTTTTGGGACACAATGCGAGATAGGAGCAATTTTTTATCACCAAGAATTTCATCTTTCAAAGAATAGAAGAAAAATCCTCCTTTGTTGGAAGATTTCTATTGAAAAATCTTTCCTATTCCTCAATCTATGAAACTTTCACATGCTCACTCATGACATAGAAGAATGCTTTTGCCACAAACTCGCTTTTTTTCAGCTATGTTGAGAAAAAGATTCGAGAGTCAACTTAGATATGCATTCCTACCAGAGCATAGCATGATGAATGAATCAAATTGTTTACAGCTAAGATGTGAAGAACTTCTGGTAAGCTTGTTTATGACGCTTTTGAGGATTTAGTATGATCTAAATCAATTTGACACGAATCGTGTGCCGTTTACCTTCAATTTTTGACTGCATGCATATAGCTGATCAGGCATAGTTATTTTTTTCGAAGAAAAGTTGAAATAAAAAGGCTACTGATGAAGATAATTGCAATGAATGCAAAAATTTGGTGAAAAATAGCATGGATATCAATTTTAATGAGATTCTCGATGAATTATGTAACGGTAGCATGGTGAATCTCGAGCCGTCTGGATGAACACTGAAGTTCAGCGACAAGGTTGTTGATGAGATCCCAAAAATAGCATGAGAGCTCTGATTTATCTACCAATATTCGTTACCAAAGGATCAGATGCATATAGCACGCAAGAGGGAGGATCTTGAAAAAAATAATCTTTCTGTTATGTTGGCTGAATATTCAGATATCATGAGAGGCTCTACCCGGAATATTGTTCTTTCTCTTTTCCTCTCTTATCCTCTTTTCTCCTTAACTCAAACCTAGAACCTTCTAATGACCGGAGGAAGGAAATTGTCAGCCATATCATCTTCAATGGATGGAGAGAGACAGACAAATAGACACACTCACTTAAAGAGAGAGAGAAAGAGAGGGAGAGAGAGAGAAATAATGTCCCACCATTGAGAAGAGTTAAAGAGAAACGGACATCAAATGACCAAGTCTCTAAACGATCAGTAGCATTTGATGCTCAAGAATTCCTGTGATCAATATCACGCATCAGGGTAAAGTATGTTTTTATACATATACACATACATTTATTTGTGGTGAATGTTAATTAGTGGAATACTAGTCTTACTTTACTCCGATTAAATGTCTATAATCAAGTTGATTTGGTTACCTAACTGAAGCCCATCTGAAATGTGTGTGTGTGAATTGTGCTACTTCTTCCAGTTCAGTAGCCTACGGATATCCTCTCTATCTCACTTTTCTCTCGGAATGATTGTTGTTTATTATTCGGATTTTGTGAGCCATCAGTGAGGAGGAGGAATAAGAAGATGAGCCAAATTAACTTACCCAAATGTTGAGGTAAATTCTTGTAGCCTCTACACTTCCAACTTCCCACTTTTCAAGAGTGATGCTCGGTAGAATAATCTCATGATGATGTACCCATATATACTTTTACCCTTCGGGAGACTGAGAATATCTGAGCTATCAAAATGGAGAGCCTCATTTCGAGAATCATTCCACAGCAAAGTCATTTGGCTTCTCATCCTTTGACATTCCTCCAGTTGAGATACAGTGTGACAGTCACTCTTTGTTGTTCATGTGTGTGAAAATTTTACCAGAATTTGATTCGAATGAAAAATTGATGAAGCTGGCTGGACAGGATGTTATATTTTGAATGATGAAAGCAAATTCTGGAAGAAGAATTGTGTGAATCGTGGCTTACTGGCTTGTCGCTGCCTGAAAGTACAATATTTCCATTCAATGTTCAGGGGAATCTTTATGAGCATTACCATCTAACGGGATCAGTTCCATTGTTGTCACTTCCTCAGCTCGATCAACATCTTTGACAATTTTACCATTCTTGAATCGACTTCCCTTGTAACCTTCACATGGAATACCAATAGGAAGAGGGAACCGAAAAGAGAGAAAAAGAGAAAAAGAGAGAGAGTGAATCGCTTGATTAAAAGTCAAACTCTGTGAGATATTCACGGGATCGACATGATAGTTTGATGAACTTTCGAAAAGTATAGGCAAGGGCCTGTAGCTGCATTCAGATGAAGAGAGGAAAAGCATCTGTAAAATTTAGAATAAAATTCTCCTCAAAGTAGCATTGCGAAAAAATTTTCGCAATTAAGTGCAATCTTCCACTCAGGAAATCATTATCATTTTTTGATACAACCTGAAACTATTCATGCAAACTGTTTAATGAGATTGTGTAGATTAACACTCTATTAAACTGATAGTATTCCACTGATTGTGTATATAGATACTGTTACCAGTTGAATGGTACATGAATTATACTCTGTACATTATTAAAATATTTTTCCACATGAATACCATTCGTTTTCTTTCTCTTTCATGGAAAAAATCAGAATTTCTCGATTCCCAGTAACTGACATAATTATATGAATTCATAGATTATAATTGAAGAGTTTTCTAACCATCCAATTAATTTCAGTCAGTAGTTGTAATTTGATAGTTTTTTGGGAGAATAACCAAGCCTTTGATAGCATATCCAAGTTCAAATAACGGAATAATGTCGACACAAAAGTTGAGAAATGAATCAAATGGAAGAAAACATTCAATTGCTCCGTCCAAGAGAATAATAGAATAACAGAAAGCATGAAAAAAAGTTGTCCCTGCCAGCAATGGATCCGACAGATTTCATGGGTTTCTCCAGAAAATTCTGATGAAACGAATTTCGATCGATGAACAATGAATGTATATATGCATGTGTATGTGTGCGTGAAAGTTATAAAGTTCCTATTCTTAAGGTGATTCTAATGATATTTGTCGTCTGGAAGCCATTCTTCTAGCATCACGAAGGAATCTTTCTCGTTGTCTCCTGATGATTGTTCAGACACTTTGCAATACTCAGTCAACATAAATCATGTTCACACACACACACACACACATACATCTAAGGTGTACACACACATTCTTGGGCAAAAGAAAAAACACAGTAAGATTGATCTTCTATCAGAATTATAACACAAACTTGTAACTCATTGAAAAACTTTGAGCTTTATGCACCTTCTATCATCCTCATTCTTCGATTCTCTCTCTCTCTTTTCCTCTCTTAGTTATTCTTCTATGTCTTTTCTGGGAGCCTCATTACTTCTCTAGACGTTGTATTCCGCAACGAATTGAAGCAAAGTGCCTGTCTATAGCTATAGTCTTACTGAGTTATTAGTTTTCGTTCCTACGGTGATGATTGTTGGTGAACAATTCTATGGCTATTCCACATAAGAATCTTCCACAAATGATAAGGGAATAGAATGAGGAAGAGAGAGAAAGATATCATGATTTGCTTGAATGTAACTGATGGTGATGATTATCGAACCAAACTTATCGAAATAATGTGCTTGGAAAGACAATGAAATGAGTTCAGCTAATATTGGACAAGAAATGGTTTACTTCACATGTGTTTGCAAGTGTAGGTGTAGGTTAGACAGACAAGAAGTCATGATGAGAATTTCCTTTGAAAATATCAAATTCTGTTGAAGTGCTCGAATACTTACTTCGTGAAACTATTCCTTTGGTTGCTGAACTGTTTGTCGGTACCATATAGTCGGGCATCCTAGCTGAAAAGCAGGGTAACCAACGTAATAAATATTTGAAGCCTTCACGATACCTTGAGTTCATCCAACAATAGATGATTGGATTGTAGCAGGCATGAGACATTGCCAACCAATGGCATAAAAAATAGACATAACTAATGTAATCGGTGGTTAAAATTTCCGGAAAATGTTCGATAACAAGTGATAGTATATTAAATGGAAGCCAACAAAGAGTGAAAGCTGTCACACATGTTATCATCATTTTGATCATCTAGAGGAAGAGAAAAAACAAAAGTTTAAAATTAGACACTGTGCTTTTGATGGATAACAGAATATCAATTCTTTTACCACAAATGCAGACATCAATCAGGTGATAATTCGCTCTCTCTCTCTTTTCGAAGAGCCTCAGTGAATTTTTTTCTAGGATATCCGGGGATAGATATTTAATTAAAATAGTTTCAAGTAAAAAAACTTATAGGAGAGCGAGGTTCGGTTTTTCATAAACCTTAACGAGGTTGAACTGAAAACAATCTCTTGAATTCGTGAATTTTGGATGAGCTCCGAGAAAACTAATTAAAGCAGCACTTTATCATAATCTTTGGATGACTATTGGCACTGGATGCTGATCACAAGCTTTTCAAAATTATTGAGGATTAATTCTAGAGTAAAGCAAGTAAGAAGAGATAGGAAAGGACAGAACGAGAGAAAGAGAACTAGGAGATTAGAGGTTGAGGCAATCATGTCTATTTCCCCAAGGTTTTGCTTTCCCTTCCATTTGATGCCTTTCTATGCTACCTCCTCATATCACCTGTATAAATGATGAATTGGTAGCTAATCTTTCACAAAATCACCTTAAAATCGTTTCTAATGATAGAACGCTCAGCAAACAGGGGACCTTTCCAATTCATTTCAAGGTTTAGAGATTTTTTCTTGCTCTTCGATACGAAAAATAAACTACTAGATTTGATTCAGAAGCCAACCTGCATCTTCTAGCTGAAATATCATTCCAGTTGAAGTAAGCTTTCGAGAGCTTACAGCTCCAAACTAAATTGCTCAATATCTACTCTCTCTCTCTCTCTCTCTCTCTCTCTCTCTCTCTCTCTCTCTCTCTCTCTCTCTCTCTCTCTCTCTCTCTCGCTCTCTCTCTCTCTCTCCTAGTAAGTACCTCTCACTTATAACCCATTTTAAAACACCTGATTAGACAATGGTTCCTTGAAAGTAAAGACAATGAGCAAATTGATTTATATTGTTAGCTTCCTGGCGAATTTTTTTGTTCTTCAAGACAGATTCGCTTCAGATTTGGTGAAAAAACTTTGAACTTCTATGTAACATTAGGTTAGTAATAGTTGAGATGGGCAACATATTCATTCAGTTATTGTATAGATATCACATGTATGTTAGTTAAATGAAGATTCTATTCAAATCATACTACATCCAACGAAAAGATCTATTTTAATATTTGCTGATGGAATTTCGAAGCATGGAAAGGAGATAGTGATGAAAATTTCCTCCTCGAGCTGTTATTTGATTCTGATTATGAGAGAGAGAGAAACATTTTCCATATTTCTCAATGAACTAACGCCAGATATAAAAAGATCATAGATTGGCCAGCCTCTTCCTTTGATCAGATTTATTCTTCATTCACTTGTAATCTGAGGTTTGTAAATCAAACCGAGAATACTTAGCATCAATTTGAATTTCAAATGGGAGTTATCATAATGCTATCAAGGCATGTAGGTTCAAATGCTGAGAAAGATGTGCATAATTTAGAAGCATCCGTGTGAAGATGATTTATTTTAGCCAAAGCAATCTTATTTCACTCAAGATAAATCAAAAAATTCTCAGCTTGATTTCTTCTCCTTTGAGTGCAAGAAAAGAGTAAACAATAGAATCGGAAAAAATCATGAAAATTCATGATATCATGGAAGAGAGATCCATTTTCAGTGCCCAAAGTATGCTATTCAATTAACCATGAAGCCTCTCGCAATACAACATTCTGTCTAGTAGATGTTTAACAGAAGGATGGATTGCCCCAGTTTGGTTTAGAATACAAAAGAGTGAAATATTTACCCCTTTTTTGAGTGATAGAACAAGAAGGAAACAATTTCTCTCTATCACTCACTTCAAACATCATTCAAACTAATTAGTTGATGAGCGTGTGTTATCATGATCAATGGCTGATTGATGTATTAGAAATGAAAGGCAAAGTTCTGAAGGTGACCTTCTAATGCCTCTAAAATTGTATAAAACCTTTTCAATTTTCATGAATCTTATCTCACCGTATTGGATGAAAATTATAAATTTCTCATCTTCTCATTTTTGAAGAAATCTCATTTCAAGTCCAAATGTAAGATATATCATCATACTAATAGCTTCACAAAAGAGTTAATTTTCTTTTCATCAAAGCTCAATACGCATGTTGCATCGCAACTAACAAGATTGTAAGATTTTGCCAACTTCTTCCAGGCGGGAAAAATAATTTTAGACGCATCATAGGACTGATATTGATGAAAACTGATTCATCTGATAGCTGCTCCTGAGAGAACTCCATATTTGAAATAAGTTTGAAAATACATGTAGTGCTGAAAATTAACAATTATAGAAAACCTTGTTAGAACAAATGAGTGAAATTACGATTAAAAAAGTACTGAATTAGCAGATTTGGCAAATCTCAAATGATCAATCACAATGATGACACAGTAGGGAATGTATAAATTAGCAATTATTTTCAATAACACTGCACAATCATTCCAAAATGCAGTTCAAATTGCGAAAAAGGAGATAGTCTACTCGATTTTTGTACTTATTTTCATACATTCCACGGAATGGGAGTGAAGAATAAATAGTTTGGTTGATTTGATTTCACGATAGGCAAGCTATCTTACTTGAGTACGATCATCTAAGATCTAATATTTCATTATTACCTCCTCAAATCAATTTGATAGAGCATATCATCAGAGAATACTTCTCAAATCATGTAGCTTTGAGTAAAAATCCTCCCATTCAGTGAGAGGAATGCCCATCAATGTAAGATAAAATTTTCCTCCTAGCTAGAAGCTGTTATACCAATGAAGGTGTAGATTAACGATGAATTCGCTAGGATTTTTGAATGTTTGCTCTATTGATAGAGATTGGCCACTTAGTGAGAGTATTTGGAATACTTTTATGTGTGTCCAATAGGTATTGTATACCAACACACATGAGGAGATCAATCATGCTCATGGGAAACTTCTACACTATGCTCATATCTTCTAGCATGAGAAAATATGGATAAAATGTGTTTTTTCGTGAACACACAATTTCCATCTGATAATCTGGTAATGACCTTTCAGCCCATGAAATGTTCACCAGAAAGAATGATCAATAAAGATTTTTCTCGTGGAGTAAGTAGTAATGTGTGTTGTAAAGTACTCTCTGGAAGTAGAAACTTTTACATTTCCGAAGTGCATTCTTCTCTCCAGTTTCACCTATTCAGTGGAAATATCACAATAATATAACATCAATGAAGTTAATGTTATTGTTCATCATATATTGGATCATATTCAGAATAGGCTTCAGATTTTCTGATCAATTCCATCTCATTTTATCTGAGTGAAAGGAGGTTTCAAATCTCATTTTTCTTTTCCCCATGTAATGTACTCGACAATATTGTGAGTTTATATAACTGTAAATATTAATAACTGACAAATGTGAGGTGTACCCATGATTTTTTTTTCAGCATGATCACAGCTCTCATGAATTGAGTATAGGGCCTGGCTTAGCGAAAGGATTTTAGGTTTCAATGATCAGCTCTTGAAAAAAATTTCATCTTTTTTTGTGATGATAGAGTGGAGAATCCAAAAAGAAGTTTCAGACAAGTTTAGAATTTTACGGTTCAAGCGAACTATTCTCTCGGAAACATTTGATAATCCACCGAATATCTTTTGATAGGGGCTTTTCTGATAGAGTGGGCAAACATTGGTTCACCATACATTCCTACTTTGGATGGTTTATTGCTTTTAAATGGTTAGTGGAAACAAAGAGAGAGAGAGAGGAAAAAAGCTATACTTCATACTGGTATACATATGTGAGAAAAGGATTGCTCATCCATGTATCCTACAAGAAAATGATTCTCTATCATCTGGTCGGACACTATTTCTCAACTGTAGTTCTGATTGTTGGAAGCAGAAGCATTCAATAATTGCATGAAATAAGAGGCTTTTCTCTCTCTCTCTCTCTCTCTCTCTCTCTCTCTCTCTCTCTCTCTCTCTCTCTCTCTCTTATAGCAGAAAAAAGGAATTATTTTATCCACAGATGAACATCTAGGTTAGAGCTCTTATGCTGCCTACTTTTAGCTCGAACCTGCAACACACATAGTAGATAGGTTTTATCCAAACAGTATACTGATTAACTTTTGGGCCACAATCATTCTACTGGAGAAATCAAAGATGAGTTGGCATTCGATCTCCTTATATACAGTGTGTATATAGTCCGAGCTGGATTACTGCATTCCACATGTAGAGAGCAGGATATATTCAAACAGTGTTGTCTTTGAATGTTGTGACAATGAACTCATGTTCTGACCAGAATTCCTCACACTCAGCACCGTTAGCCTTGTGAGCCAAGACGATTCTTTTCCATTTTTCATGTATTCAATCAATCAGAATGACCACCCATCCTAGACTTACTGAAACCTTCAGGTGATCAAGAATAGCCTCGTAGACTAGCCATGAATGGAAAAGTATTCTCGAATCAACCTGAAGTGAAATGCTACGAAGATCATTCAATTGACACTTTGGACATATCATTCAGATCAGTTTGATAGATTCATCTTGAGTGACCAATACACTCATTTGATGATATCCAGAACCAAGATACTTGGAAGTCTTTCATATGTCACCTCAAAAAAAGCCTCTGTTCAATACTGTCAAGTCAATCAGCATTGTCTCGATGTAAACTTTTGACCAGACAAAAATTCATCTCAGTTCATTTCAGCATTCAGTTGAAACATTTGATGGATAGGTCGGCTGGTATACATGTTTACTTTCGAATTATATGTATACAGTGGACATTATACATGTCTATGAGAGACTAGATTTTTTATTTCAATAGCTACCTACATCTTTCTACAAAGAAAACAAACTTAGAGTATTCTTTTGAGATCTTTTAAAACAAATATCAATCACATCAAAGGAGAAGGGACGAAGAGAAGTTATTAGAAAATTTCACAAGCAGATTCAAAACTTATGATCTAGAGGAAAAGCTTACATCAGAATAATTGATAACTTTCCACATCAATTTCAATTGGAATAAAATCAATAAAGAAAATGAAAAATGGAAACAAAAGTGTGATTTAACTGTCGGGTTTTCATTTAGATCGAGCATTCTCAATGCTATCAAGTGGAAAGGAAGATTTTCATTGTCTGGGTGGCTTCATGGTTGAATGAATTCGAATCCTATCAGATTTGAGATTCAAAGTTTCGGATAATAGCACAATTGATTGATATGATAGAATATAGGAACATTATTACTAATGACTTTTCAAGATTCAAGTTTTCACAGCACACATAGTCATTTTACTGATTAAGATTGATTGTGAGAAAAACAATATATCATGCCAGAATGAAAGTCTGTTCTACTTGAAACTGTACCCCAGACAATTTTGTTAGACCAAGGAATACACAAAATCTTACTTCTGACATTTATTGTGACATAGACAGGGCTAAAGCTGTCTGGTAGAATAATTCAAGCAATGCAAATAATGGTTAGCTAGGGAACGAAGTCGAATGAAACTATAGCAAAATAAGGAGTATAATTTTTGTAAAAATGCTTCTAAAAGATGGGAGAATAATGAAAGTGCAAATTGATGCAATTCTTTGTGAAATGATTCTTTGTGATGTTTGGTGCCAAGAAAGAGGGTGTACGTAGAAATATTCAAGTAATCTATAGAAAGAATATGAATAAGCATGAGGAGCTCATAACTCCCCATCTCTCTGTCTCTTTTTTCATGAGTGACTAAATGCACCTCGGATATGATTTATACCCTGAAGTATTTTTACTTCTGTCATGATACTTAAGCTAAGGTTTTTTTGGCTCCACAAAAAAAGTGATCATCTGCTCTCTCTCTCTCTCTCTCTCTCTCTCTCTCTCTCTCTCTCTTAATCTCTATTCTCTATTCTCTAAGTGTATTAGGAGACCATTTATCTTACTTATTCATGAATTTCGAAATGAAGAAGAAAAAATACACCACATCTTGGCATATTTCGTACGCTTTGTCAAAGTTATTGTTCCCCAAGAATGCTCGATGACAGATATACCACACACACATACACAATGAATTCTTCAAATAGCTTCAAGTAATATAATTTGGTCTACTGTACTAACATACAGAAAGCTTCATATTGGTGGTCTTCTTGACTTCTATTCTATTCTAGATAGTCTCTAAGTCATCAGTTTCACTTTCGAATTTTGCTTACTCTACAGTATGGAGTGTGTCTTATCCTGTGCAATGCCATGGGCACTATTTTTTTCACAGCTCATACACTGTTCTTCGCCAAGGGAAATGTGGATGGAGACGATGAAAGAAGAATAACTGTTCAGCTAAAAGTCAATTTGAATGTCTTTCCTGGGCAATTGATGGCAAAAAATGTTAACTATGAGAATATAAGTGTGCGAGGATGTGTATTGAGCATCCAAAAACGAGACTAACACTTGGACAAGTTTTTCCATCAGCCCTGGAAGCTGTAAATTTTCATCTAAAGAGTAAATCATGATGGTTCTCATGACAGAAGATCTGTTGAAGGAAAAATTTCCTCAAAAAACTCAAACTTATAAACTGTTAGACTTGAAGAAGTTTACATTTCCAAAGAGGATTCAAATCGTAAACTTAAGTAATCTCGATGACTTACTCTGAGTATATCATTGAGTATACTTGAAAATTGAATGTAAATTCTCATGCTCGAAGTAGCAGCAAAAAGAGTGTGTCAAATTAGATGCTAGGATTGAAGTTCCAAGGGGAAAAATAGATAAATTCTTCAAATGATTTAGATAGAGAGTCTAACGGATCTTGTGAGGTGTCAGATGCTTTTTTTCTCTCTTTTCATTTAATCTTTTTTCCTACTCATTCTTGGTGCTAGGAGAGAAAGAGAGAGATAGAAAAGGAATAAAATCTCTCAAGCTTTTGAGACTCACAATAGTGCATCAAGTGATTGGAATTCGATTGAGTTGATAAGTGAAAATCGATGTGACCATCTGAATCTTAGAATAGTCTAATGATGAAATTGACCTTACGATAAATAAGATGGTTGGTGGAAGAGGTAAAGAGACAGCTACAATAGAAAATTGATTTCTAGTAACACCAAACGATCATCAAGCTAATCCATTCTCTTACACATTTAGGGAGGAAAAGTTTACTCAAGAGAATCACTGAGCATCAACTGTTATGGGTACCTTTGAAGATGGGATGTCTGAAGGATCAATCATCGGATGCTGAGAATGACTGATTCTGACTGTTAGATTATTCTTGAAAGAAAAATTTTTCAACTTATCTATGATACAGAGGAGATGAAAAAATCTGTATACACATAAGTGTGTGTGGTTTAGTCATTTTCCCTAAAAAAGTCTTTGGTAAACTTTTTTCCCTTGTACCTCTCAAAAAGATGTGAAAAATCTTGACTAGACATCAATTTAGACAAATTGTTCCGCTATATTACCATGGAATAGATCTCAAGACGATAGAGCACACCCGTGTACAGTCTTCTTTATCTTCCACAGATTCATCAGGCTACATGGATGCTTAAGACTCATGAATAAATGCAAAATCTGGTGTGTGTTTTTGAAAGAAGCCGGAAAGTAAAGTCCTCGAGACTCAAGCACTCGATGAATGTCACTACAATGGGCATGACATACCGAGCACAAGATAACTAGCACAATAATGTGATCTTAGTCAGTATGAAATCTCGATGGAATTTGATTCTCAACAGGATCAAATGATGAAGATAGAGGATTGAGTGGGCAGAACAACATTTGTTAATACAATGTTTTGGTTCGCTACGTTGGCAGAAACCACAAGCAAGATACAACAGTTTGAAATCATCATAGAAATTGGGAAACTGGAGAGAGTTGAAGCCAATTAATCCTATCTATTACAAACATGGGTGAGCCAAATCTGATATCGCACTTGGATGGAAAATTCCGGATGATCTGAATGAAACAGATCATGAGCCTGTGGGTCTAGCACATTTCATATTTCTCTACTTAATTCACAACTACGTGCATAAATTGTTATTGCTAGTTGATTGGGTCAGAATGAAATAGAATGAGGGACAAAACTTTCTCTTTCTCTCTCTCTTTCTTTCTGGATCCGAATGCTATATTGTGTCTATCTAACAGAGCAATAAACCCGAATTTCCAGAGGGGTAGATAGAAACAGGATCCATGGCTTGAGGTTTAAATAGTCCCATTGAGATTTGATGGTTTTTTACTCGCAACAAAAATCTATCCTCGCTCCATGATCTTTTATTTTAGGATGCAAAATATGCCCTAAATACGAGAAATTTTCATGAATTTCGTAACAAGAATACAGAACATTGTTTGATTTATCTCCCACCTTGGTTTGAATGGTTCATTTATCCTCATTTCCAGTTCGGATCATCCAGCCCCATAATATACAAAGTCTGATACAGCAGATGTAGCTTGGATGAAGAATAGTGAAAAATTCAGATTTCTATTTTGGAGCTGAACAAGAGATGAGAAAGAATTTGATCTGGGAAATTTGCGAGCAAGACGGTAACAACTTGATTTTTCCATAAGAATAAATTTTCAAGATTTAAAGATGCACCTTGAAGTCTTTTCACCATCTTCTCTCTCTCTCTCTCTCTCTCTCTCTCTCTCTCTCTCTCTCTCTCTCTCTCTTATGAAGAATTGAGATGAATGAAGAATATCATATATATTTCTCTTCAAATTCTCTCACTATTGCGATCATGATTCCAAAATAGATGGCTAGCTTAGAAGAATTTCTTTCCACAAACAACCGTCTATAGTTGGTTTATCGATTTGATGAGAATTTGAGACCAATCATGAAAAAAAGAATCGAAAGTCCTACTATTTTGTCAAAACAAATGGCAATAAACTTTGAGCTTCAATAAAAAACAAATCACCAGAATGATGATCCAAAATATGGCTCACGACACCTTGATAAGTGCATTCAGACGGTAAAAATTTCGCTCTCTCATTCTCTATGTAACATTTATTTAAGGTTGGATCATAATTTATGGAATAAATATATTCTTTTTTTCCAGAACATGGCTGTTTTGATTCTTTTTCTCAATTCCCTTTGAACAAAAAGCAGGCTCGAGTCAAAAAAATTACAGTACAGTGAAAGATTCAGAAGATTGTATCTCAAATGAAAAGGAATACTTTCCATGAAAATAATACAGCTCAAGCTTCAAAATCATGCTCACTATTTATGAACACAACGAGTATTGAGAAAACTATTGGAGTAGAATCAAGTTGAAGGTAAAAATTCTACTCTTGCAATCTACTTTGCTGCTTTTTTTCATTCTCATCCAAAAGAATAGATATTTACTGAATATTCATGTAATTGGCCTCCTTTGGGTGTACTTAGACACTTGGAATGATGATATTGAGTGCATCTTGTGTTTGCATGTGTTTGTGTTCGTGTGTGATCGAAAAAGTATATATCTAGGTGAAAAGTGTAAAAAAACCGATTTTTTTCAAATTGAGAAGATCAGTGTAAATTCACAGATTGAAAAAAAATTGGGTTTCCTCTAAAAAACCCGAAACTTTGTGATATAAAGATAATAGAAAAACTCAGAATCAAGATCTTTGAACTTTCTACCATCTCGCCGATCAGTTCGACCACAGACAAATATGTGTGAATTGGAGCCATCACCTGGCTAAGATGATGGTAATATTGGCAAATTTGATCAAAATCAGAGAAAAGATTGTATTCTGATCTCATGAACTGAATACAAAAGTATTCATAAAATGCACACTTTTTTTAGCTCTCAAGCTCAACTCGGTGGAAAGAATTTCTTTTACAAAATTTTATGATGAAATCGAATTCCTTGGCCTTGAAATCATCCACGGCTGCTTCAGGTTGCATGATACTTTGAAATTTTGTGCATCTGAAGAATTCAATGAAGGTTTGAATAAATTGAAAAAACACAATATATCCTGCTCAATCAAGCGTTGTGTTGGGAAAATATTCAATCTGGCAGTAGCAAAAGCAAAAATTCTTTCTCTGGCAAGAGAAAATTTCCGATTTTCTGGCTTATATTGTGAGCAATCTGCAATATTCGATTTGATATTCTTAACATAGAGATTTGATATAAAAGCAGTGTATTTGATATAACAGCAGTGTATTTGATTCAGACTGTGTGGTAATCCAAAGTTTCGTGCATTTGAAAAAAGTACGAAAAGAGTGTATTTAAGGGCTTCAGGCTTCAAGCTCAAATTTTTCAATGATAGTAATTAGCAAATGAAATGATTGATGATCATCATGTAAGAAGTGATGGAACTTCAGCATCAGCTGATCCAGAAACATCTCAACCTATCGCTGATGATTTGGTTAAGCAAGGTTTAAAACGTAAACAGCGCAAGAGTATTAATTGGACGAGGGTATTTCAATACTGAATTAGCTGATTGAACAGAAATTTGTAACAGATCGTATTCAGAAGTGTAGATTCATTCATGAGAATTGTGTGTATTGTATCTGACTTTGGGGAATTCGACTGATATCATACATGATAAATAGTTAATATGTAAACTTTGACAGAGAATATCTCAAGGAGATTGACCATTCACCATCTTATTCTCATGCCACTTATTGCACGAAAATTGTTGTTGATTACTTGTGCCTGATTCCAGTAGCATCTTGTGAATGAATCTGATGATATTTAGCCACGACTTGGTAGCTTTGCTCTACGCTTACGGAACATCATTCTCAACCTTCCAACTTCATCATGTGCAACAAAAGCGGCCCAAAATTCAACTTGAGTCTGAATAATCACGCATAGATAGTGAGCATCTCAAATTATTTGACATCAAAATTCGATTGGAAAGACTTACTTTCAAATCGATTGGACAATCATCTGCATCTCTGGGATCTGTTAATCGACATTTAGTTCGAGCTATTCCAATATCGATGATAGTTGAGTGCAAGTAAGGAAAATGAGGTACAAATTTTTCATGTATTTGACGTGCCGCAAAAAGATCGGTAATCTTATATTTGATCCCAGTGTCCATACTTTGAGCAAAAAAATCTTGCAAAGGTTTTCTGTACTTTTTCACTTTTTTCACATCAATTGGTATACCATCTGTTATGGATCCCCAATTAGGGCTGGGAGGTATACCTCCTGGAAGTGGTGCTGGAGGAGGAATAGGCCTAGGCCTAGGCTTAGGCTTAGGATTAGGATTGCCAGGCAATGGACGCTTGGTGTAATAAGGATTCATAATAGTCTTTGATTTTTGTGTAGTAGTTTTCTTCTCCGATTGGACTCTGACATACAGAACATCGACGAGAAGAAGTGTAATGAAAATTTTTCTCATACTTGTAGCATAGTAGAATTTGTTTGATGAACAAGCCAAAAGTATAGTAAACTTTCAAGATTTTGAGACTCTTCGAGGCTAATTCTTATTCTCTTTGATGACGTGATTCGGTAAGTGTAAGTGAAATTTGATAGTATGTAAATTTTTTGCATTCAGTCTTCAAATCGATTAAAATTGAATGAGAGGAGAAGCATGAAATATTCTTCTCATTCCATCTGTTATCAGAAAAAATTAATATAATTTATTCTTGATCTCATCTTGAAAGAAAGAAGGATTAAAGGAATAAATATATGTAAGAGAGATCAATAATGGGTATCTCTGTTCATGGGATGACCTTTTAAACTTATTCAATCTCTCATTTGTTAGATTATCAGTAACAATATGAGACTAGAGAAAAGTACCTAGAAAATGAAATCTATTGAACGACCTTAAAGATATTCAGGAGACTATTGTAAGCTCTCCACTATACATGAAGATTGATAAAACATAATTTATTCTGTTCAATCGAGCGGGGTTTGAAAAATGGTTCTTACTGGCAGTAGCAAGAGGCAAAATTTTGGAGAAAGGAAATTCGCTTTGGACACAATCTTTTCGCTTATATGTTAACAGCACTTTGTATCATTCAAGTTGATATTACTGAAAAGTGAGCATCAACCAAAATGGTTCTAAACAATTTTGTAACAATGCTAGTAAACAATGAGCTTCAAAAATTCTAGAAAATTCACTATTGTTGAGAGCAAAAAAGGATAGCTCTAAATATAGTTGGAATACAACTGAAGATTCAGGGATGTTCAGAATCGAAAAATTCTCACAGTGTGATCAAATGAATGACCTATTGTGGCCCATTCAGTGTACACTGATGGATGCAAAAAAACCAAAAACTCCGAGAATAGATTTCAAATCACCAAGGAAATGTGAGAGACGCTTCGATGAAACTAAGAACATGGCCATTTGATGAACATTAACCCTGTGATTTTATAGATGACCATCGTCACACAACATAGCTTGAATAATTAGATTCGCTTGCTTGTTACGATAATTTCAAACGTTGATGTCATAAATTATATTTTGTGGCCATAAACTTTCAGGTATACTTTTTGTGCTGTTGTTTAGGGCGAGAATCTACTCTAAGATCTAAGTCATGTGAACATGATTGACAGTCTCAGTTGATTAACACCAAAAGTGTAAATATAATATCATCATATGAACTTTTTTGTTCTTTTAACGATTCTCAATGGATTTATGGAGTGGACCATATTCCTATTGGACTTGACTCTGTCTTTCGTGAGAGAGGAAATTTATCTCAGGCTCGTGGATCCAATGTATAGGAACAATAAGAATTTTAGGATTGACAAACATAAGATTTTCTCACCCGGATAGAAACAAAGAGAGAGCATTTGTCTCTAGCGTTCATCTCTAATTACTTTAAGATTTGCCTTCTGATGGAAGAATCAATGAGTTTTGCAATGAGCTATTTTCGATTCAAAAATTTCGATAAAAAACTCATTTTCATTATAAATCACTCGAAACTATGTTTGAATCCCCTGAAATGTCTGAATAAATGTTGCTATTTTAGCTATTTGAGGGCACATCATGTAAGTTCTGTGAGCTCAATTTGACTTAATTGACACTCAAATGAGCTATTCTCATGCAAAATTGCTCTTATCCAAAATTGAGGTCGTCTTGTAGGTTAGAATATCACTATCACTAGCATGAAATGATCAGACAGGCAATTTGAATGTTCCTCCACCTAGAGCACTTCAGTACTAAGCTCGAGCTTCATCGAGAGGAAACTTTCTCCCAGAATTTGATTATCCAGGTAACAACATTCCTGAGTGGAGAAGTAAAGTCTGTTAAATATCATCGAAATTTTCAATGGAATGTTCAGATTCATGCACCTACACACATCTTTGAATAATTTCTCAACACGTAATCCTCAGAAGTTTATTGTATGAATTTTTAACAAAATTTGAGAAATAATTTGAAGAGAAGGGTATGATTCAACCAAGCGAAGAAAGAATACATCCAGAATGCTTTACACAAACCATGCAAAATGTGTTTATTCACTGTAGATTATGAACTAGAAGGAGCTTCGCTCCGGAGTCGGAACGGAGTGGAGAGTACTTGTATCGGTGTAAACTTCAACCGGTGATGATTTCCCTTAATTAGTTCATTTATTCGAAGAATCTCACCTAACTTAACCAAACCTGACCTAAACTAACCTAACATAACATGACATAACATGAGAGTGCATGGGCTCCGACCCGCTTTGACGACCTAACCTAGCTTATGTTCGATGGCTCTTCCCCTCATAGGCATGGGCTCCGACCAGTTGTCATGACTCAACTTAGACTGTTTTATCTTGATCATACCTATCCGTCCAACTATTATCACAACAAAGATTGTTCATTCAGCTTTGACCCTAAACTAACCTAACCAAACCAAACCTAACCTATCCTAACATAACATAAGAGGGCATGGGCTCCGACCCGTTGTCACGACGCAACCTAACCGATATATGATGGCCATGTCCCTCGTGAGCATGGGCTCCGACCCATTGTAACGACGCAACCTAACCGATGTATGATAGCCACGTCCCTCGTGGGCATGGGCTCCAACCCGTTGTCACGACTCAACCTAAACTGTTTCTTATAGGTCATGCCTATCTGTCCAATTGTTATCCCCACACAGATTGTCAATCCAGCTCTAGACCTAACCTAACCTAACCTAACCTAACCAAACCTAACCTATCCTAACATAACATAACATAAGAGGGCATGGGCTCCGACCCGTTGTCACGACGCGACCTAACCGATGTATGATGGCCGTGTCCTTCGTGGGCATGGGCTCCGACCCGTTGTCACGACGCGACCTAACTGATGTATGATGGCTCTGTCTCTCATGGGCATGAGCTTCGACCCATCGCCAGGACACTACCTAAGTATGATGACTTAGCATCAGCTGATCAAATTGATATAGATGTTGCTGACAAAGTTATTCATCTTCGAAAACCTTCATGGCCACCTTGGTACATTTTTCATGCGGGGGAAAGAGAATACAAAGTTTGTTCAACGCGAATGCAATCATACCGTAGAGAAAATTTCCAGAAAATGACTAAGTCCGGATGTTAGCACCACCTACGTTGAGTCTATGGACCAAATTTTGGTACACTCACATCTCATCCTGAGAGTTCGGAAATTATATTTTTTAATCATGACCGTTTGTTTAGAATGTGATCTAGTTAACAAAGCTTATTTGAAACGAATCTATGTAATGGTTCCAGAGTTATAGTGATTTCAATTTTATGTTAGCACCATCCCATAGACTTAACATAGATGGTGCTAACGAAAATTTTTTTTTTCAAAACCACATCCAACTATCATGGTATACATTTTCATGCGAGATTTTGTGGGTACAGAGTGTATCTAAGGTGTATAAGACCATATCTCAAAAAAAAAATTTTCGAAAAATGACCAAGTATTTTATGTTAGCACCACCTATGTTAAGTCTATGGACCAATTTTGCAAATCTTATATTTCATGATGGAACTTTGGAAATTATATTTCATTCATCAGAATCAATCAAATACATCGTATTCTAGTTAACAAA
>QZCP01000346.1:232863-264540 GCA_003956705.1 Brevipalpus yothersi
CTCTCTCTCTCTCTCTCTCTCTCTCTCTCTCTCTCTCTCTCTCTCTCTCTCTCTCTCTCTCTCTCTCTCTCTTCATAGTCGCTTCACTAGCTTCTTTTGTAGACAGTACTCTTGTGTTTTAATCATCAGTGATCTTTTGATGAACCCTCTGGAAACCAACATCCGCCCATCACATGCTCTAGATGGAGAACACATTCACTTTGATTAGGTGGAATGAAATGCTCTACCTCCGTTGCTCTTTAATTCTTTCTTTTTATCATCAATCTTCACATATCCTGATTCAGAATTTTTCTTCGTCCGTTACTTTCAAATTTTGGCCAACTTTTGGTGAAATTTATTCTTAGTAGGTGACTGAGCAATTGATTGATTCAAAGAGAGAGAATTTCCATAAAGTAGAAGTGAAGCAAGTAAAGAGGGGTAAGTACAGTGTAGAGAAAAAGAGTAGAATATGAGTTCTGAAGATACGTACATTTCATCTTCACTATACTAGAAGCATGAAAAATTCATGTGCTTATTGCTTATTATTATCTCTATTCCAATTGAAACTATTCTATGATAAGAAAAGGCTACTCATATTCATGAAACCAAGAAGGAAGTATTTACTGTGTAGAGATATGTCAAAATGTTTTCATCCGTCCCTGTTAGTCTATTTTCTCATGGGTCCAAAGAAGATGGTAGGGTATAAAGAGACGACATTTGGAATGGTAAAGCTCAATCGTATCTGTTGGCGTATAGATATATGCTCAGAAAAAGAGGAAACTTTCAGAATTCTCAACCAAGCATGAATGATTTAAGCCTCAAAACCTAGTGAGGACACGTTCTCTCAGAGAATGTGAATAATCTCAATGGAAAGAAAAAAGGAGTAGCCTTGAATGTACATCTATATGTGCATTCAATGTATATGTATATATATCCATGACCAGAATATACATGTATTCATGCTAAATCATAACCACTAATCTTGAAATTCTCTCATAACAACTGGTAGGTTTTTTTCCACTACTCTTACCAAAATCATGTATTCAAAATCAGATAGAGAAGAAAAATAAAAGCTCAGCCCAAGAGGCATGTATATAAAGAAGCTGATCAGTAGAAAGGAAGAAAGAAACAGAGAGAGAGAGAGAGAGAGAGAAAGAGAGAGAGAGAGAGAGAGAGAGAGCATAAATGTGATAAAACACGATATTTTCCTTGAGTTTATTGAGATTGTAGTATTCAGTATCAGAGAAGTGGCAAAAAAGAATCACAAGGAAGACTCTTACATTTTTTTGCCCACTCTTTTCTCCTCAAGCCAGCTACATGTATGTTCCAGCTATTAACTTTTGTAGAAGCCATGTGGAGTTCTGCGCCTCGTTGAATACATATATACATGTATATATTTCCAATAAAAACATTTACACTCAAGGAATATATCGGAAGGCAATTGCTAGTAAAAGTGAGATGGTGTGTACTTGAATGCATGTCATCAACGGGGAGTCCCTTTTAATAGTAGAGAGAGAAAAAAAGTCAAAGAACTCGGCGTATATCGAAAAACCCTTGAGCAATGTGCCCAATTCAACTAGAAACATAGAATTATTGGGTGAACTATAGTTTTTTTGGAAGAAAACATGATGATTTGCGATCACCACGAGCCACTGATCATCACAATGAGTTTTTTACGCATACAAACATACACAGTTTCGCTCTCTCTCTCTCTCTCTTTCTCTTGAAATATCATGTGGGTTTGGTCCACAATGCTGAAAATACAAGTGGAATCACTCCACCATAGAATGAGAGCCCTTCAGGGATGCTGGAAAGATATGTTTCTTCTTGTGATCATGATTTCAAGTCAAATGGAAAGAAGAGGAGAGATGAGATGAGAAGAATCGAATGAATTTTTCTATAAGGTTTGAAAAAATTGTTGAGATAAAGATGAACAAGATTGAGCAATATTCGAAATTTTTGATCCGAAAAAGAGAATCGACAAACATTTGTGCGATAGACAATTGGTTAGATATATATATCTAAAAATGTAGCCAAATTCCGAGGAAGAAATGGAAAAATAGCTCTATTTGCAGGGAGCGGAAGTGGCAGTAAAATGTTGAAAGGTTTTGATACTATCTGGAAGTATACGCTTGATTGTTTATATTCTTATAACGTAAACACTGTCCAAAAGGCATTCCATAGTCAGTTTCCTTCTCTTCTTACTCTTTTTCGCCTTCTATTCTATCAATGTCTCACATCTACAGGAAGCCCTCCTCTTTTTCCTCCTTTCCTTTCTTACCCATTTGAAGAATGTTATTCCTGTGGAACTATTATTAGCTGTATTTCGAATGCTACGAGAGAAGAGAAAGGATTACATTATCGTAATGAAAGAGCTGCAATTGTGAGCCGAGTGATGTAAGAATTATTCCTTATAACCCTTTCTCTCTTAATAAGGAGCATGAAATGCGAATTTTTATGACTGGAAGAGGCAAAAAAAATATCAGCTTCACTCACTCATTCCCATGACTATTCTTTTTTTTCAAAATCTCATGAATATAAGTATAGTATGGATGACAATAACGGAAAAACGTAATCAAGTCGATGAAAGCTCATTAAATGCAGATAGTTTCCATCGTGATCTGTCTTCCATGGTGAATATATATCATACATACCATGTATACACGTTTATCTTGCTTTTTTCAACTAGACTTTTTTTTCACTTGCTCCAAAACACTTTTCTTCTCCTCTTCAGCAAAAGAATCGACATGTTGAATGATACGTCGATATGAGCTTTCGGAGCCAAGTACGATGATAATAAAAATGATTTACAACACATAGGCATACACACACACATAGGCGATAGTAGAATATATATAAAAAAGAAAATACTGTGTCTGCTTCATAAAGTTTGCGTTCATTACTAATAATGGATCCAATGTTTTATCCATAGACACACCAAAATAGCGTCTTGAGGACTGGAAGTAATTTGCTCTCATTTATCTATCTCTATATATAAATGTGTGGATGTGTGTGGATACACTGGAATGTCTAGAATTTTGATGATTCATAATCACATCCGATGATTGCTATTAAAGTAATGTTATCATCATTGATTCCACCAAAATGATTGATCAAATGATCATTGTAGAGACTACACTTTTCCTTCCACCCCCTCAATCAATACACTTTCCAAAATACATCCACCAAGTGCGAAAAGATGTGAAGTGACAATGATTCTAATCCAATCAAATGGTAAACACAGAGAGGAAGGAAAAAAATACGAAAGTAGAAATGAAGTTTGACAGTCAATAAAATCAAATAGAAAGAGCCCTAATGTTGGAACAGTCTAGTTAATGTATCACAAACTAAAGAAAACTGTTGATTCACTTTTGTTTTGAAGAAATTACTATCTCTCTCTCTCTCTCTCTCTCTCTCTCTCTCTCTCTCTCTCTCTTTCTCTCTCTCTCTCTCTCTCTCTTTCTCTCTCTCTCTCTCTCTCTCTTTGACTTTCTTAATTGATCATCTTAATCAGACTAGAGGAACTACTTACTTTCCGCTTGGATGCTGCCAATCTTCGATCTCGAGCATCTTCAGCTTCACCAGGCGTTGTTTTGCCCCACACAACCATTGCTATACGAGTGTATGTGACCACCAGAACGATGAGTGGAAAAAAATATTGTAATATGGTTAACATTATACTGTACGCATAACGGTACTGTTCCATATCGTCCCACTGTTCATTACACAGGGTACGAGTAACATTTTCCGCTGTTATATCCGATAATTTGGACACTAATGCTGTTGGTAGTGGTGTTAACAGGCCAACCAGCCATATACAAAAGATTATCTGTTCTGCTTGTAATTTGGTCATTTTAGGTCTTAACGGATATATTACCGCAATATATCGATCTATACTGATGGCTACCAGTGTGTATGCACTAACAAACACCGATACACCTTGTGAGAAGGCCACAATATTGCACATTAGGGCTCCAAAGGGCCAATAGCCGAGCAGATTGTTGGACACAAATGTGAATGGAATACACAAACTGGCCATCAGAATGTCTCCTATGGCCAAATTAACGATAAAAAAGTTTGTCACTGTACGCATTCTTCGATTGGATAACACAATATAGCACACCATTCCATTGCCACATATAGCGAGTAGGCAAATGCTTGAGTATAAAAAAGTCATACAAATCTGGTTAGAGAGAAGAGAGAAACGTAATGATAATTGATCAATTAAAAATTTTTCAACTTCATCAGCATAGTTCAACACATCACTCACCGCTTCGACATTCATGAAAAGGCTTATTGTCACCAATTAATCGGTGAAACTCTGATAGAAATTGATTTTCACACTCAAGTGGAACAAACTTTTACCGTTCAATTTACTTGAAAATCATGATAAATTATACCATGTATTCGGACAAATGAAAATTCTTACCGCAAACACTGTGATACGATTCGCATGGCGGGAAGCTTATGCCAACGAACATGTTCTCCATCGAAATGCTCAATTCGCTGGATCAACTGGACTGAGGAGAGAAAAATTTTCCTGGCTCATGAAAAATTTTGGGAATGGATGCTGCCATCTGCATCCTTCCGGGAAGAGAAAGAGAAACAGATATTATTTCCTCATCTCATTTCATCCTGGCTATAGATCAAGTGGCACTAGTGATCTATGGGGATAGTTTTCAACAAGCACGATGAAGAGGCATGCATGGAAATTTTTTGCATATTTATTTGTGCAAGTGGTGCAAGTATCAAATGTATTATAAAGGTGAGGTGATTGATACAAACTTTTTGGGATCAATTATCATGACAAAAAACTCGAAGAATGATACTGACTGGTTTCTCTGTCCAGTTCATGATGATTGTTCTTACGTGACCCAATTTTCAGATTAGGAGAGTGTTTGATCATAACTCGAAGTACAACGTTCGAGATTCCTCGGTGACATATTTGGATAGAGTTTGTTTGCATACATATCGCTCTTTTACACTCTAAGCTTTCATTTGATGAGGCACATATCGGAAAAAGGTTCTTCCAGAGTAAATGGAACAGAATATCGAACCAATAGATATGAATCTATCATGAATGATTCAGAATCATCTCTGCTGGACTTTCAGGGTGAATGTAGACTGAATATTACTGAGAAAATTTTGTCACGTCCATCGAACGATTGCAAGTATTGAATATACAACAAAGGACAACCGATTGATAGAGAAGAGTTGGAAGAAATTCTCCTCTCTATAGCGTTGAAAACCATGCCTGGTTGGTTTATTTGTCCTCTACACGATGATTGTGTTTACAGCGAAGCTCATGCCGATCCCAAGATACATAGAAGAGGTCAATTTAATCAGCTCTCATTGAAATATTTTGAAGATGCCTTCGCTACATATCTGTGCCGACATTGCTATTGTAAGTTCAATTAATTCGCAAATTTTTATGTTAATCTGAAAAAACATTCCTAAGAATGATCAGATTGTTGCCAGAGTATCATTTCCATTCTTTCACTGGCACTGAAAAAGAAGATAATTGGGATAGATTTCTTACCTTTTTTCAACTCATCATCAACCATGTGGGAAAAACTTTCGTTTATCGGTCAGACATCACATTCGTTCAATGAAAGTCGTGTCCATGGATCAATGCTCACTCACCAATTCTAAATCCACTTAACTGCTATGAATCACCATCATAAATTGGACTTTGTGCGAGCTTTTGATCAAAGAGAACGATATGAAGAGCTTATCAACCCTCTTCACCCTCTTCATAAGTATATTTCCTCCCTTATCGCTACTTATTTGCATAGTGAATTGGACTTTGCAAATGAATGTTGATAAATCGTTTTTTGGCTTATATTGTGAACTTTACAGTGTTTCCATTATTCGGAAGTTTTCTTGTGAGAAGCTTTCAAAGTTATTCTACGACATATTTGAAAAATTCCATTACTTCCATTGTGAAAGATGGTCTCGCATACATCTTCATAGAACGTAAAGCGTTCACCCATTCATTTTGAAATGTCTTTCATGGTAAGAGTTTCATGGTTTCACCATTGTATCACTACTTTACTTTACTCTGGTCACTGTTTCGTGTACAGATTGAATCAGCTAGAAGAGAAGAATTGCAAGGAGCTATTTGTGAACTTCTAAGAGATCGAAATCAAAGGACAAGATTTGAGCAAGTGATCACGAAAATAATTGATGAAAATATTTGTAATCTCAATGTTCAAACGAGAGATGATGACCAAACCTCAGATTTCAGAACGTGTAATGATGAAGGGAGACCAAGTTATTTTGGAGTGAGTGAAAAGCTCTCCAAACAGTTAGTGAAAGATGGAAAAGTTCATCAAAAAAAATCTCAGAATTATGAGCCAAAAACATCATGGAAACTTCATCTTTCACAAACTTCAAAGCGTATTAGGGAAGAATTGGATCAACCTTCAAATTTTGATGAGCCTAATCTCGTAAGTGAAGGCAACATAAAAGTGCAAGAAAGTTCCAAGAAGATAGATGCAGAGAAATTCGAAATTCAAAGTGACTCCGAGACCAAATCAATGCTCATCGATCGTCAGAAGAAGATGAGAGTCAATTTGACTGATGACAATATCTATATTAATAAATCAACTGGCTTTGGATACCAAATCATTTACCAAGGGGAAGCAATCGATAAGGAGTGTTTGAAACAGATTACTAAAACAAAAGCTCAGATGACAAAGTGTGGATGGCTTCTGTGTAAGATTCATGATGAGTGTAGGTTTTCAAAGCCTCCAGAAAAGGGGAAGTTGAGAAGAGACCAATATCGATTAAATCAAGACTCCGAAAAGCACATCAGAGCTAATTTAGTTAAATATTTCTGCAGAGTATGTCTTCATGCACTCAGCTATTCGGGAAACTTTGTATCTCATCTAAGAAGGCACCTAAAACCAAGCCCCTCAAAATGTTCTGAGGGACCAGCAGGAGGAGTGGATATCAGAAAGATTATGCCCAAAATCATGCAACCTCACCCAGATTTATCATTAATTGATTTTCAAGGAAAATATAGACTCAAACTTACTAGCCAGAATATGCACAGTTTTTCAGAATCCAACTGTAAATATCAAATTTACTACAAAGGTCAAGCTATCGACAAAGATCAATTGAAGGAAATCATGGAGAGAAAGGTTATCAAATCGAAATCTGGATTATTTCTCTGCCCACTCCATGAAGACTGTCCATATTCGAGAGAGAAATTATCGATAAAAAGAAAATACCAATTTAACAAATGTGTTTTGAGGCATACTGGAGCTGCTTTCATCACATATTTGTGTAGACATTGTTTTCATAAATTCAATAGCTTGTGTACCACCCGTGAACATCTCAGAATTCACTATAATTCATGAGAACTCATGAGTATAAAATCTGAATGTTAATTTGAAGAATCGTTCAGCTCTTCGCTCATTTCAATACTGTCAATAAGATACAAATTGATCATCAAAATGTTCTGATTTCAAATAGAGTGATAGGAATTTTGCATGAAGAACAGAAAATTTGGATCATGATTGAGCTCTCTCTAGATATCTATATACCTTTTAACTTTGCATTTTGCTCTCTTCTCAAAAAACCCACAGTCATCAGCAAGGATTGACATGCATTCCAACGAACTAGTTGATTAGGTATTTTTGAAGATTCTTCCGGAGACCTTCAATGACACAAGTGCCAACTAGATAGATATGCTTTCATCTGAGTTGCAATATTTTATGCATATTATTTTTTATATTTAGCCTATTGACAATAGTCAGAATTATGAGCATTCCACTTTGAATATCCTTTTTGGTTTGGGATCTCGTTAGCTTATTAGTTTGTCCATCATTTTCAATCACATTTCACGTAACTCTGTGATAAAAAAGAGAAAATGAGAATAGCTATTGCTTGCAAAAAAGATCAGATAAAGCAAATTCCACGGGAGCTGTCTATCAGAGAAGAGGGGCTAATCAACCCTTCCTCTCCTCTCCACAAGTATATTTCATCCCTTATCACTACTATTATTTGCATAGTGAATTAGACTTGCAATTGAAAATTACATTAAGCTACATCAAGTTTCTTGATCGAGGGGGGACTATGAAAATCCAATTTCGAACCCTTAGCACGTGAATTCGTTCATCCTCTGGAATAAGTTTGAGATAGAAAAAAAATTAGAAAACTTATGAAATAGGAAATATTATCAAAGCTTACTGTGAATTTCATCAACATCTCTTTACAAAGATTTCTCCTCCTCGTCGAACAGCGAATGGTCATCAGTCTCCGAGTATTCATCTCCATCTCTTTCTGAGAGGAATTTGAACCCGAGAATATTATAACATTCATTTTTGGTGTAGAGATCTTTGATAATTTTTTTTCTACGAAATCTTGTCAGTTTTTCTACATTTTCCAATCTCTCCTACATCACTGTTTGGACTTTCTCGAAATCTGTCTTTCTTCTAACTTGTCTTCCAGAGACTCTATCGTTTTGCCCGAGGGGTCGCCATCTTTTTTTGAGCAAATTAGAGAGTTATCTGGAACATGAGTTTGTAAATTGCTGACAGTGCATCAAGAGGAGTGCCTGTAAGGTGAGTTTTTGGTTAGCCTCTCCAGTCATTTTCTCCTCTCCAGCGTGAAAAAAGGGACATTCCAATGAAGAGAAGTCCTTGTCTGGCCAAAAAGGTGGGTAAATTGGACTGGGTCCCTTAGAGAAGAAGACACGGTTCCCGAGATCTGCGAGATCAATTAATAATTTACCACTTCGAACATCTTTTGCATAGAATGGTTCATGAATATCTCTACAATCTTCGCTATGCCATGCTGGTAACTCTATTTTGAAAACGCAATCTGGGCAGAATTTTGAAGTCCGAGGCATCTCACGGTGTGAGATTATGGTGGGGCAATTTGCACCATGATATCTGTCCAAATCTTCTTTTTGTCTTTATCTTCCTTCCCTCTTTTTACCTTCAACTCCTATTACTTTTTCCTTTTTCTTCTCTTCTCCTCTTTTTAATTTATTTTGAGACCTTTTTCAATCACATGATCGATCTCTATCACGCAACAATAAAGATTGAATCTTTGGAGATGGGAAAAGCATCCAATCGTTGCACTTCATAGTTTATGTAGAGATTCCCGTCTCTTTGCTCCTTTTTTTGTTCTCAACAATGAGTCAAGCCGAGTCTCGCAAAATACACACAGACACACACGAAATGTAACCTTCACAATTGTCGATGAACACTAACACTCGATGTCAATCATCTGGAATCTAGTCAGAACATTGATGAGTCTTCTCTTTGGTTCACACCACTGCATGTTCATTTTTTCAAAGCTTTATTGTAAGAACCTTCCAAAGTTCTTTCTGCAACATATTAAACCATTTGATTATTTCGATTGTGGACGATCTTCTCACATACAGTTGTTCAGAGAACGCGAAGCATTTGTAAATTTATGTTAAAATGTCGTTCATGGTGAGAGTTTCACCCCTTCATCACTATTTTACCTTACACTAATCATCATTCCGTTTACAAATTGAATCAGCCAAAAGAGAGGAGCTGAGAGAAGCTGTTCGTGAACTCCTGAGTAATCGAAGTCAAAGTACAAGATTTGAGAAAGTGATGAGGAAAATAGTTGATGAAACTATTTGTAATCTCAATGCTCAAAAGAGAGAGGATGATCAAGCCCCAGATCTCATGATCGGTTCTGATAAAGGGGAGCCAACTAAGTTTAGAAAGAAATTCGAGCTCAACTGCTGAAATTTTCTCCATTGAGAGATCTTCAAGATTAATGCAGAGGCTTGGTGCTCGAAAAAGTTCAAAGCATGAATGCTGACCTTTTCATTGATCTCTCATCATTGAATCTGTTTATTTATTTTAGAATAAGAATTTCTGAGCCTTTTTTTCATTCATCGTTTTTGAGGTGAATAGCTATCGTAGGTTCTCAATCAGACGTATGATAAATCTTGCATCGAAAAGGACCAGCATATGTGTGGTCCCAGCGATGAATGGTCTCAGATTTCTAGATCATATGATCTCCTCTATTTTTTGCCAATTCCCATAGATCTCAGCTTTGGATGGGCACAAGCCTGGTGAGAACAGAAAGTTTAATGCAACCTCCAGTATAAAAAATGGAGTTCATGAATGCTTACCTGCACTTTTTGGGCAGTTGGAATATCAGCTTGATACTTGTGAAGACAGGCCACAGACTTCAAGAGCAGAAAAGTATCAAAATGATCAATTGTATCCTGGATTTCAACCTCAATAATACTCACGGCTTGATCCAAAGGTTTCTCACAAAATGCTATCAATTCACTGCCTGTCTTCATTTTAACCATCTTCACAATAGGTGGACATTTGAAAAACTCTTCTCCTTTACTTCCCATAAGCTTGCGCTGAGAAATACCGAGATTCAATGTTATATTACAAGTATTCTCAATCAATACTTGCGAAGCAACTCACCATGCAACCAAAGGCTATTTTTTCATGATGTGTTAAATTCATTGACTTATCTTCCGCAATGTGCTTGAGCAAACTGTAAAGTTTCGGAAAGTTCGATTTAATGGTGACTTTTGGTGAACCAGTTGTCTTGGCTGCCACGGAATGGAATAGAACCAGAATGAGGAAGATGAGACCAGATACAAATATTCTATAGTTTAGTGGATTAGAGGTGATTCTCGATGACTGTGAGTCATCAAAATTCTTTTGGGCACACATTTTCATTGTGATTACGTTCGGAAATAGATTTTTGGACTATAATCCTTGATGACAAAGCAAATTCTAGTTTGCAAGAATTATTCAGTGTGATGTGGCAAAGTTCTCGCCCTTTGCGTCAGTTTTCATTAAACTCGCAGCTCGAATAACATTTATGTGCTCAGTGGAAGTTCTTATCAAGTTACATTTGATAGGAATTCTAACAATATATCGATAAAGTGAATTGATTGTAATGTCGTTAATATTCATCGAAGCTATACTTGTAAAGTCAAATCTTAGCCAAAGCTAGAAGCTTTTTTTCTGACAAAAACATACTCTCTGATGTTAAAATGCAAACTGTTAGGAAGGTTTAATGGCAAAAATATCATTCATTTGCCAAAAGCTCTCAGATTTTTTCCAAAGTTAATTATTTCACTTGAACCCTGTCCCTCTATTTGCCATCTATATTCAGATTTATTTATTGCTACCATCTCTTCACATGCCTGGTTATCCTTTGTCAGACTGAAATCAAAGGGAAACCTTTCATTCATTCTAGAAAGTTTTGTCTGCATCTCAGGATAACTCTTCTTGAGTACAGATATTGGAGGATCTCGTAGTTGACAGTCCATTTTTAGTGATGACTTCATAAAATCGTATCATTTGATACGTACCATTATCTATTCTTGAATGTTTTTTAGAACGATTGAATACAGTTGACTTTGAGCTCTACTTTGCGCAAATAATTTGATACAATTCTACCAATACAACCTCAAATGATTACTTCCCTTGGAATGTCGTCTTCTCAATTTTTTTATTAGTACCGATGATTTTAGAGCTATCAATACATGTACCGGGTTAGCACTCTTACAGGTAGTAATCGATATGATTAGTAGACTATTCAGCCATATTCTCAACCATCGATCTTGGATGCCCTTTCCTTCTGTGACCGAGCTTAGATGTGAACATAATCATGACATTAATATTCTGATGAATCCCATCTTATCAAATGCTTTTTTACCTTTTTATGGGCACATTTCTAAAGGAAACGAAGGAATTTCATATTAATAATATTAATAATGGTTGTAACTCAGGCCAAGAAAATCATACCTTGATTTTGTTCATGGATGGAAGTCTGGCATGAAGCTTTATGAAGCAGTTGATAACCTTAGATATTATTTCGATAATCAATGAAGTGAAGTAATAAGCAAAGAAATTTCAATCAATAGCTTAGCTTACCAATTCATCTGGCTCTCTTCCTTCACAATATGTGGTCATTTCTTGGCTTGTCTTCAAGCCAACCATCCTCATCATTTGCTGACATCTGAAAATAGCGTCCCTTTTTTGTTTATGGAGTAATTTGTGCTGAAAATATGAGATTACACTTCTATCAGCATTCTATTTTGAAAGCTTGAACCAAAGTCTTACGAAACAATCGAAAGCTTTATCAGCATGCAGTGTTACATTCCGACTTCTAGCAATATGCGCCAGGAGATCACAAATCTTATCACGACCCTGCTTCACGATTGCTGGAGATGGTGTTGTTGAGGCTGTCACAGAATTCAAGCAGGACAGACTGAAGATGACTAGAGAGAATATTAGAAGTGAACATCCCAAGGAATCAAGATTTCGATCAGGTTTATTTGAACTTTCCACCATGCTGATTACACTCAAAACCAGATAAGCTCTTATGAAAACAAACTAGGCAACTAATTGAAGTCCAACCTTCGAGGAATAGGTTAATTCACTGTGTGATTTCGTGGCTTCTAGTTGATATGACGTAAATTTCCATTTTATTTTTGATTCTCAAATAACATGAAGGGCAAGTGAACTTGACTTTGAAGTCAAGTTCTCTATCGAAAACACTCAATTACCTTGATCATTATCAAAATTAGTTCCCTGACACCCCTTCCGAGTACTTCATGGACAAGCTAACATTTTCAACTTTTTCGATTTCTCTAGCTATGAGAATCAAAATTCCTAATACCTTAATTACTATTCATTCCATGTTATAGAATTGGATAAGCTTAACAACGTGAAACATCATTCAGATGTATCAACATTTCCACTGATGGTAGTAATCATTGTTGACCTCGAATTGGGGAGAATTTTCCTCTCAACTACATCAGAATATTTAGCATTGGCTCAAGCTTTCAAGCGAAAAAACTTCAGTAAGGGATAGTCTTACTGTTAACGTCAATTAGAATAAAATACCATACACGTCATTGAATTCTTCCAAGGGAAAAGCCTGAATTCTCAATTAGCTCGATGTGATTTTTTATTAGAGTTCTGGCTTACCTGCAGTTACATTGAAATGATCTGATCAAGATCACCTCGATTTTATATTGTGGAAATTTTTAGCATGAAATTTTTATTGGTCCACTTGTTTGTACTTGTGTTCCTCTCATTGATCTCACCTCAAAGCTATGGGCAAGGTTAGTACTTCTGTATTCCTTCAGGAGTCGTGATTGAAGTTCAAATGAGATTGAAAGCCTTAGTTTCTTAATTTATTCAAGTTAATTTAACTAAAACCATTCAAAGCCATGCCACCAATTTGAATCAAACTAACTCAACTCCAGTTGAAAAGCCCAATTGTTGGGGAGACCGAAAAGCAGCTTTGACCAAGGCAAGTCAGTAGACTTTTTCTAGACACATCTGAATTCTTGTTTCAAAACACAGTTTTGTAATTGAATTTGATTACCAGAAAAGGGTTTCATAGTTGACTTTGTACCTACATGTGATTCCGATGGAAATTATTCAACGTGGCAATCATGGGAAACAAAGAGTTTCTGCATGACACCAGAAGGAAAATTTGTGAAAGAAACGGAGGGACAAAGTCAGGAAGATTGTAGCAAGTATCGAACAAAAAAACCAAGCATCGTGAACAGAGACCTTCTAGGCTAATCCTGTGGATGATCAAGATGTAGTCAGTGGAACAATTCAGGATAGATACCAAGATTCATCAAAGTGAATCGAGAAAATTTCCTCCAATCCTATCTCAAGCTAAGATCCGGAGCAGTACAGTAGCAGGATAGATCTGAAATTGGTCATGGGATTGAAGAAGCAAAAATTTGCTTAGATTATTGTGATTCATTGTCATAACGCTACATTCAGAATAAATCATTCATTGTTCTAGATCGAGTGATTATCACCCTAATCTACTCCACCAGATCCTCTGGCCATCAGAATCTTATATTATCTAGTGATACGAATCGAGAGATCAGTGGCATACAATGTGATCATGGCCTTATTGAGAAATGCAAATAGCCACTGAAAGATGTTGATAGGCAGATAGGTTATTGAATGGGCATTCTAATGAATCTTATTTTCTGGAAATCTTAGTTCCTTGTTTGGATTGAGTCAAGAACAGGGACTTGGATCACTTTCCAAGTTTAAAGTTGTCACATGAGCTTCGGTAGCAATGGGTATTGATTTCTTCAAATTTCAATAGGACTGGCTTGAAGCTTGCTATTTGCCCTCTCAAGTTCCTATTTATCGAAGATTGTGTAGTAAATAAAGACAATGTTTCCCTCTTCTGACAGTTTCTAGTGATCCTGTTTATTCAGAATTGATACCTCATGAGATGATACAGTGGTTTAGAGTTTAGAGAAGCCAAATAGAACTATTGAAACATTTATTGTCTAAAATTGTTCATCATTAAAGTGATCTCATCATAACAGAGCTCAAAACGACATTAGAGTCACATTCAGAGATTCAACTTTTTCACGAGATTATTGGGACTTGTTGACAGATTCTTCATCCAAAGTACCTCTCCAGTACTATAAATGGAGAGAATCAATAGCAAAATGATTTCATGGCAATGATGTTTTTGAATCAGATGAGATTCGAAATGGCGTGACGGCATCAATGATTGTTTCAACAAATGATGAATTACTTTTATTCGATTTCCTCATACTTAGAGCCTATCTTGAAGAGAAACTCTCCAGAATTTTCTCCTATCCAACTTTAAGATATTCTATCTTTTCCAGCAATCGTGATCATTTCTATCTCACAAACTTGTGTGAATATTTGATGCGCAATATTTGAGCACTGAACATTGTCACTCCAACATCTTGGGAATTGTAACAATTCTGGTGCATAATAGATCCATCCTGCAGGCAGCATGTGGGAACTTGAACTTTGGTTCAAGTCTCTGTTGGCCTCTTTATCAGCATTAAAATTGAAAGCCCGCCCGAGCTATGAAAAGATATGTGATTATGATATTGTTTCAGACATGAAACGTACAGGAATTCTCTTTTATGACATCGTTAAAGAAGAACGCGATCCAGTATCATTTCGAATGGCATGTTTTCTGTATTATGGCTTCTTCATAGAAGTTGTGAAATTTTTGGTGATGATTTTCTGGCTCAATGTGGATACCTCTTTTCAACTATGCGATCCAAGTTTCTTGGTCAGTCCTCAGTATAGAGTGGAACTTTTGACAATGTTGATTCAGATCAAGTTGGCATTCTTTTCGTGCTCATTTGTGCTGAAGAAAGGCTGTGAAGATCCCAAGCAATTGGATTGGCTCAAGATGTATCAACGGAATCGTGATGAAAATGGGCTTGAATGTTTGTCTCCAGAAGATTGGAATCAAATTCGCAGTACTCAAAATCTAATGTTCAAAATTTGCTATTGGAGCTTCAGAATTTTTCTATCTGCTTCTTATTCCTCATTCCTATTGACACCTCTCTACTTT
Source organism: Brevipalpus yothersi (assembly GCA_003956705.1). Classification (NCBI taxonomy): domain Eukaryota; kingdom Metazoa; phylum Arthropoda; class Arachnida; order Trombidiformes; family Tenuipalpidae; genus Brevipalpus; species Brevipalpus yothersi. The sequence continues at coordinate 248,206 of QZCP01000346.1, forward strand.
CCCAATGACTACTGTACCATATTCATTTGGATAACTTGTCCAATCAGTTTTTTGCATTGGTTTTGTAACTTGATCACGGGTAGTACATTCGTTTTCTTACCAATGAGCTTTAATCACTTTCTCGGCTTCCGTGTCAAGAAGATTTCAGAATCAATTCGAAAGGAGACTATGTTGACTGACAGTAGTGTTCTGAAACACTCAGTTTCCTATCTTCATGTTTATCGTCATTTTGAGAACTCTCGAAAAATTATGTGCCGGCTGCTTGGAGCAATCTTTTTCAGTATATTTGCACTTGTTCTTAACCAATATTTTCTACTTTTAACCACCGAAAGCTCTGGTCTCAGGATTTTCGTTAGTTACTTTTTGGCAATTGACTTTGCGGCGGCATTTCTCATAGCTGTTGCTGTTGTCAAAATAAGTTCTTCTAAGGTAAGCTCCATAATTTGCCCATCTAATCATTTGAGATGAATTGAAAATTGAATATCCGACATTTTCAGCATCAAGAGCTCGTCAAGGATGTGGCCAAGTTGATGGCCAATAGGACACTCAAACCCAAATTGAAAGTATATCTTGGTGAGCTTCATGCTATGATGCTTCATCGACCGATCAACTATGAATGTTTTGATCTATTCCGATTGACTTCAATAAATGTATTCAAGGTATACATTTATTTATACTATGATATAAAGCTAAAATTGAGTACACTAGGTACTTATTTCAGATAATAACGAAAATTTTCTCCCTACTTCACAGTTATATCAAGAAATTGCTGCATGGATGATGCTTCTAGCAACATTTGTCAGATGAAATTTGAAGAATTCAAAATCTTTTCGCGGCCTCGCATGATTGAAGATGATTTCATTGGCTCCAAAGGCACTGAGAGTAGCCATTGTTATGATGTGCTTTGAATATCAATTCTGCTAGAGAGAGTGACAACACTTTCAAATCTCAATATATCAGTCTCTTCAAAAAAAATTCAGTCAGTATCAACATCTATTAATCTATTGTACCAAATTCTGCCAATTAAACACAAGCATTTTCGGTGTTGAATTGTGATGAATACATCATAACTTGGATCTCTATAACTTGTTTTCTATCTCTTGTCCATTCTTAAAACAGAATACTTGAAGAAAAGTTAAGCTCAAAATTGATGGCAACATCCAAACTCAGCTTTTCTTGTGTATCTTGAAATGCTTCACCAAACTTGAATAGGCAGAAACTCCAAAGAGGCAAGATCTACATAAATATATCATGAGAGCATACCTTACATGATGGCGTAAAAGCACCATATAATTTTTTTTCTCTGATTTTTCTGGATCACTATAGGCACAGTCCTTATGAATTCCACAGATGAGTTTTCCGGATTCAACATCATGGAAAATGTTCTTCTTAACGATTTCCTCAACCTCTTCATCATCCATGGCTTCTCCTTTGTAGTAGATCTGATATTCCAAACCAGTACCAGAATGCAGATAGACATACTCATCCGTAATATTGAGCTCGCATTTCATTTTTGAATTCATTAGAGTCAACTGATTACCATTTTCGGTCGATTTTCTTGTGACTTTCAAGCACACATTCCTTTCTGGTACGTCCAATGGATTCTGAGCTCCTGGCTCTCTGCGCTTATGGCAAATAAGGTGCTTCTTCAAGTTTTGAAACCAGCATAAGGTGTGAAAGCAAAATCTACACAAATACGTGGCAAACAAGGTTTCCAAATGTTGTAATAGATTCTGAAAAGGTTTGCAAGACTTTTGTGATCTTGCTGTCCTGAAATAGCAGTCAGAATGAACTTTACACAGATAATAGCCTGATCTGGTTTTTTCAATTTTGGTTACAAGAAACTTTTTCAGGCTATACTTATCGATCACTTTACCCTTATGATAGATTTGATATCTGTAGCCAGATTTTGAATGGATGTAAATATTTTCATCTGTTATATTGAGTTTATGTTTACCATGATAATCCATCAGAGTCAGTTTACGGTGCATTTCCATACCTCCACCCCTGATAATTTCTAGGTTTTTCAATCTCGATGACTGTTGTCTTTTCTTTTTGTTAGTGTTATCTTGGATAACCTTTGCCTTTGGAGTAGAGTGTTGATCAGGATTAGCTTGATAATTTCTGTCAAGATTTTGCTGAGTTTCCTCTTCATCCTCCTCATCCTGACTGGACTCTGATACCATTTCCTCATCAGTTGAATCTACGGAACTTTCATCTTCTTCAAAATCTTCAAGGTCTTGATCATTGGTAGGTTCATCATGAGAGCTTTCTGTTGCCTCATCATTTTCCATATCACCATCATTAGAGTTTCGCTCTTCATCACAAGGTTCAGGTTCATGATCAACCAAGATTTGCAGATTATCATGTGTTGAGTTTTGAATCACCTTTTCGATTCTTTGGCTACGCTTTCGTTTCTCAAATATCTCTTGTACAGCCTTTTCAAGCTGCTCTTCTTCATCCGATTCGAACTTTATACACAGAATGATCAAAAGTATAGAAAAAGTTACACTCAAAACCGATACAGCATTGTGGAGAACATTAATGCTTACCTCAAAATTGATCATGATACTCAAAATTTGATCATTGAATTAGCACTAGTAATAACTGTCAATTACTACTGAAGAGTAAACTGATTCACATTAAACATTCACAATAAAACCATAAAATTATAACCAAAAAGTGTCAGCACTGGGATCTTGATGATCATATGAGAAGGATCAAATGATTCAGAGAGAGGCTAAATGACTCAAGAAAGTACTCATCTTATTTGACTAAAAGATAAGATATGATGGGAAGAAGATGATGACCTTTATTTATGAGATTTTTTGGTGTTATTCACTAGTACGTCTCAGCTATTGTTCTAAGACTTGGAACATTGTCTATTCAAATACACACAATAATTCAGAGTTTATTGGAAAATTTATCTTCAGGTAGTGATAATTGAGATTCTCTTAAGCAAGATTTAATAAATGATTTATTGACAAGCCAGATAAGATGTTGAACATGTGAAAAATATTCGGAAAACAAGGTATGATGAGTGTTAGGTGATAGTACATGTACTGTAAATATCAGTCAGTTTATTCAATGAGAGCAAATCAACAGATTCAGCGGAATGATTTTGTTTCCATCAAATCCACTGAGACTAATTGGTATAACTATTCTCATGCAATACATATTCAGCATGAGAAATCACTTGAATTGACTTTTGAATAAATGTATTTGAACAAATATCAATATCGCGTGGTAACCCTAATAGTTTCTCTCCTAAGCGGTGCACAGCTTGTTTTTATCTAACTGTCTTGTTATTCATTGAGGAAATGGATTATCCTGGAATCTTCTTGTTCGTTTCAGATTTTAGATTAGATGGTTGAAATGCTCTACCATGTATCCTATTCCATAATTCTCCATGTGAACAGACTTCTAGGGAGAACGATTATAGCTGGGAGCTTCATGATAATTTAATGACGAATTAGCTCATTCACTGTTCGTTCTGGTACTAATAATTTGTGTGAATCATGAGCAATTTTTGAGCAATGAGTGGACTAAAATATTGGTTCAAATCTTTCATGAACTCTCTCTCATCATTCGAATTGAGACCCCGTTATGATCCTGAGAAGATTTGTGACTACGATATTCTACTAGATATGAAAAGAACGGGATTACTATTCCATCAGTATGTAGACCAACATGAACATGATCCAGTGCCTTATCGAATGATGTCCTTTCTGTATTATGGATTCTTTTCGGAGATTGTGAAACTATTATTGATGTTCTGGCTTGATATTGGGATAGCATTCAATTTGTGTGATCAAAGTTTCTTGATGCCTCAATACCGAGAGGCATCGTTGATCATGTTGATTCAATTCAAATTGGTGTTCTTTTCAGCAATATTTGTTTTTAAAAAAGGCAATGAAGATCCACAACAATTGAAATGGCTGAGGATTTATCAACAGAATAGAAGCGAAAATGATTTTCAATATCTTTCCGATGATAACTGGAATCGACTGCGTAAAATACAAAATATCATGTACATAGTTAACTATTGGTTTTTCAGGATCATCTTCACCACGATTCTGTGTTCAATTCTTTTGGCTCCTCTATATTTTCCGGAAGGTCGATGTACTGTCTCAGTTTGGTTGACTTGTTCACTCAGTTTCCTTCATTCACTATGCTGCTTCATAACGAGCAGTATATTTGCACAATTGCCGATGAGTTATAATCATATTTTGGGCTATCGTATTGTTAGAATCTTGCAATCAATGGAAAACAAGCCTGGAATAACAGATAATTGTGTTCTCCAGTTATCAATGTCTTACCTTCACGTTTATCGTGATTTTGACAATTCACGCAAACTTATGTGCAGATTGATTGGATCAATACTTTTCAATTTGTTCGGTCTCGTTCTCAATCAATACTTATTGTTTTTAACCACAGAAAATTCTACATTGAAAATGTTCCTAGCTTATTGTTTAGGGATAGACTTCATGGTTGCTTTTCTCATGGGAGCTATTGTTGTGAAGATGAGCTCCTTGAAGGTGAGTATACTTTTACACAACCGAATCAGCCATTTGGATGTGGATTTTGAACTTTAAACCATAAACTCACAAATTTAGGATCAAAATCTCGTCAAAAAAGTGTCAATGCTGCTGGCCAGCAAGTCATTAGAGTCAAGATTGAAGGTTCATCTTGTTGAGCTTCAAGCAATGATGATCAATCGACCAATCAACTATGAATGCTTTGATCTATTTCGATTAACATCAATGAACGCTCTCAAGGTATGTAAAGCAAGATTTTTCACACCTTGATTGCTGTAATCTATGATTTTGTTTACAGTTTTTTCAAGAAGTTGCTGCATGGATGATGCTCTTTGCAACCTTCATTAAACGTAATTAAACGAAATTGAGCGAATTTCTTTCGAATTTTTAAGAGACAAGGAGTATCAGTATACTGGATTATGAATGAAGCCCGTTCAGATGTGCTACATACACTGTAGACTGGAAGTATGAATAAAATGGGAATAAGCTAAAAACTTACAAATTCAATTGTATTCAAGGTATTTTATAGTCACGATGAATCAAATTAGATGCGTTTTCTACGAGATTCCTCACCAAATCGTGATAGATAGCTATAAGTTTCTGGCCAACAATTTTTCGAACAAAGAAAGATATGTGAAACGATCTTCGCGTGGTTGAATGATCCTGAATTAGTGACTTATTTCACTATCGAAGTAGTGTTAGCTCAGCTCATCTGTGGATCATGGATGATTGGTGAATAGGATTCTAACTTACTATGATAGAACATATTTTGTTGCATGCCGTGTCATGTTAATATAATCATAGCAATTTATTTTGAGATTTTATGGTTATTTGCTAGCATATATCATGAATTGATACATGTATTAAGAGAGTATAGACTGAGAAATTCACGAGGCTATGGGATTTGCTCACTCTTATGGATTTTTCACAATTTTTTGGCTAAAGCGTGATTCATGACTCAATTCTAAGAATATCTTGAAAATGTTACCTAGAAAGATTCAAGTACCATGGAGTGGGTCATGAGAGTAAGCGTCAGAAGGTTAGTCGAAATGGCCATCGTAAGATTTTTAAGATCAATTTTCTTGCCATATTCCCTTGAAAAAACTGGAGGAATTCAATCCATCACCAATTTTAGAATATTATCTCTCATGAAATTAGCTCTTGTTGCAATCAAACCAAGTATGACAGGTAAAAAAATCAGCGTTTCTCAATGGGTTCTGTTGACATATTATCATGTTGGCTTTTTTATCGATATTTTTCGCTTCATATTCAATCTTATGGTTTTGACTCCTCATGAATCAGTGAATTTCTGTGATCCTGGAGCCTTTTTTGGTACCTCAAGAGAGCCAGTAGACTATTTTATCTTATCATACCGAACGCTAACATGGATATGGGTTGTTATCATGTTTAAAAGTAATTGGAACCATAATAAACCTGTGTGGTTCAGTGTTTATGCTGATGATGATATCTTCACAACTGAATTTAAGCATTCTCATCAATATGAATGGTTGAAATTCCGTCAAAAAGTTATGATGATCCACAACATTGCTTATATATCATATTTGATCAACATTCAAACTATCACGATCACTATTAGCTCGAGTTCAATCTTGTTATATGACTCTTCTCAGCATAATATACTAGCAATGTCCTCAAGTTGTATTAATGGTATCTTTCAAATATATCTCACCACTATACAGGGATATATTCTCTTCCAAGTTGTTGCCATCTCCATGATATTAACCAGGTACCGATTGAAGGTTCTCACAATAGATCTTGTGTCTTATACTGTCCACAGTATCGTTCAAGAAGATACAATAAAGACAATTCTTGGTCGCTATCTCAGAATATATATTCATAACAGATACCTCAGCAAAAACTTGGATCTTGGATTTAGCTTTGGAATTTTAGGTGGAATTGCTATCATCTTAACAGCATTCTATGTGGCTGTTGTGGCTAGGTCTTCATTCTGGTCACGAATAATTTTCACCAGTATCGTGGTGACTGCTATCAGCTTAACGGTTGGAGCCTGGTGTTTCATGGGCCAAATAGTGAAAATTGAAGTCGGTTAAAACAATTTCTTCGGGAATTCTTTATACTAATCTTTTTTTACTTTATTCTGACAGAACCAAGATGCTTGCTCAGGTTTTCGTAGAATGATGCTGAAAATGAGACAGAATCCTAGATCTCAATTACTTTTGAGTAATTTTCTGATGTCTTTTGAAATGCATCCAATTGGATTACGTCATGCTGATGACTCGTTCTTGGATTTTCGATCTTTCTTACTGGTGAGATTTTCGAAAGAGTGAATAAGTGTATCACTCATAAACTCTTCTTTCTGTCACATTTCTTTTTTCAGATAATGTTCGAAATCTTCGCTCTCATGTTACTCATAACAGCTAATTTCAGATCTTCCCAATGAATCGAGTTTGATTAGTCCTACATCTTGTATTTTCAAGCGATTGAACATGAGTATTGAAATTCCTGTAGGCATTGTTGGGTCTCTAACTGACGTGTCTACATGCTTGAGTAACAGCAGTGCTCTCACAAATCGACGGTGAGTGAAGATCGGAGTCAGATTTCAGCTAGTTAGTAGAGGCCAAAAAATTTTGCAGATCTTGTTATCAAGCGTGAACCTTTTAATAGTGATCAGTTTAGAATGTAAACTTTGAAGTTTATGAAAAGATTCCCAAGACGACAGGAAAAAAGCTATGCATTCGGCTATCCTCTGATTGCCTCTGAGCACTCGTTTTCTGCTTCTAAGATAGCTTTTATCTCAAAAAAGCTCTCCAAGGGGAACTGAAATGAGGTTAGATTCACTTATCAGTAATGATTGCAAGTAAATGAGAATGCAAAGAGTAACATCATTTCCTTTCCCCAAGCAACAGGGGACTTTTCCAGTTCCCAAGAGTTTTGATATAACCACATGAAATCAATATGACTTGCGATGAGAAAGCTTAATATTTGAAATGCATATCATTTTTCAGAGAAGGAATACACTGAAACACTTGGCCTTCTATTCTCTCATCTAAGATAATCGATCCGAAATTTCATAACTCAGACCATATCTTTCAAATGTTCTCGAAAAAGCTCGATTAAGAACTCTTTAAAGCATTTTTTCTTTGATATCTCTCCTATCAACATACATGTATGAATTTTCTGAAACAAAGCAGTAAAAAAATGTCCCGTAAATTGGAGCTCTGGGTGAAGGTTTTCAGAGGTTTCGTCTCATTATTCATATCAAGACCTCACCATGATAGTGATAAAATTTGTGACTTCGAAATAATTTTAGAAATGAGACAAATGGGCTGGCTCTTCTACGATATTGATCAACAGAGAGTTGATCCAATCTCGTTCCGTATCATGTTTTTTCTGCATTATGGATTCTTTCCTGAAGCTCTGAAGTTTGTGTTAATGATCATTGTTCTCGATGAGGAAGTATCATTCAATTTATGTGACCAAGGTGTTCTGATGCCACAATATAGGAAGCCACTGTTACTGATGCTGGCTCAGCTCAAAATAGTGTTCTTCTGTTATATTTTGGTGATGAAAAATGCTTGTAAAGATCCTCATAAACTGAATTGGTTGACAATATACCAGCAAAAACGATGTGATAATGATCTGAATGGTATAAATCCTGATGAATGGAATGAATCACGGCGAACGATCAACGCAATTTATTCAATTTGCTGGGGAATATTTCGGATTTTTACTCCCATCAGTATGTGTGTGATTTGGCTCGCCCTCTTCTATTCTTCCAGAGGTAGATGCAGTATATTAGTATGGTGTTCCTGTTCAATCAGTATTTTACATTCTATTTTCTCTATGGTAGCACTTGGTGCAATTATATTTCTACTGACTAGCTATAACCAAATTTTGTCCGTTCGCATCGGGAGAATTTCTAACCTCGTTCTCCGCAAGCGAACTTATACCGATAGTTGTGTCCTGAAACTTTCAACTGCTTATCTCAAAGTTTATAATGACTTTGATAATTCGAGAAAAACTATAAATAGATTGATAGGCATAACACTTTCCTGTGTATTTAGCCTGATTTTGAATGAATATTCATTACTCCTGACTAACAAGAGCTCTGGTTTGAAAATCTTCTTGACTTATTGCCTTGCTATAGCATTTCTTATAGGGTTTCAAGTGAGTGTTGTGATGGTTCACAAATGTTCTCTGAAGGTAAGACCCGTTGACATAACACTTGTATTAGGGCTTTCGAAACCTTGCATCATAACATCAATTTTGAACGAATATCTCTATTTCCAGCCTTGCGATAGCACTGAAAACTTATGCCCACTCCTCATTCCTTATTTTTTCTTAGCACACAAAACTAATAAAGAGCATATCAATGTTGATCACCAGAAAAAACCTCAAGCCCAGATCAATAATGTACCTAGGTGAGCTCAAAGCGATGATGATTAATCGGCCAATCAACTATGAGTGCTTCGATCTATTTCGACTAACACACATAAATGCCTTCAAGGTAAATCAGAATTTGATATCAGTGTGATTCATGAAATCTGATTAGTGATAATATGCTATTTATTTCATTTTTTCAGTTCTACCAAGAAATCATCTCCTACATGATGCTCTTGGCAACCATCATCAGATGAAAAAGCGATCATCAAATTTCCTGACGAAATAATCGCAAACTCAACCAAATTTGAATTTGACACGATATATATTTCAGAGTCTTGCTGGCTTGATCGTAGTCAACAACTATCTTCGAGATTTGATAATAGACAATATAAGGTGATGTGAGCATAATTCTGAGCCCTCACCAACGTCGCTGTCAGCCTTCATGGCTTCCAACGGTTTTCTTATTCTTTTCTAATTCTCACTTATAATTTCTGTCTCTCTCGGACTGCTCCCTTGATGAGAGGGGTATAAAATAGCGCGACGGTCATGACGACCGCATGTTGATAAGATGTCCATAATATATGTAATGCTATGTCAATACATGTTTGATGTGTCTTTGCTTATGCATAACGCTAAGTCTTATGTTTTACTCCTGTGTAACTGTGACTATTACTTTATGTTCTTTTCTTTTGTCAATTCATTTATTAAATCAGTTTAATCACTAAACCAATTCCCCATTCACCAGTCTACTTCGGGTACTCACGACCGGTTAGGTAAAGGTTCGCCTTCAGAGCGTCGGTGGCCCTGATAGCTCTGTAAAGTCAGATTCTTAAGCCCTTGACGAGCTTCGCTCCGATAGAACTTGAGATTCTTATAACACATGGTGGAGATGCCGAGTACCTCTTGTTAGACTGGTAAGTAGAGTGTCATCTCTGGTTTTTCAAATAGTTTAAGTGTTTCAAGTGATTGACTTCAGTGAGGGTGTTTGGTCTCGCTTAACGCAGTGTAAGTCCCATTTGTGTGCCTCTGGTTAAGTTATAGTTCGTTGATTGTGTAGTAGTCCGTCACGAACTCGAGTTACCTCCAAGGTGAGTCTAATCCCGAAAATAAACTCCGAAAAACCGAGAATCACTCTCAGTTCTGGTTACCGCAAGTAACGGTAAGAAACTCGCACGTTTTCTTCCCGCCTTTGCTTTACTTTTCTTTTGTGTGTTTTGTGTCTTGTTGAGGGAGTTAATCTCACTCAACATTAGTGTTTACCTTTTTCGAACCCTTTGTTAGGTTTGTATACATCTTAACGTAACTGTTGGTTAAGATGATGGGACTCAGGAAGCGACCTGGTCGTCCTACGAACGCGGAGCGTGACGCTCGCGCCCGTGTTCTTATTGAACAGCAAGTTCGCGATCTAGTGAATCAACAGCTTGCTACTCGAGAGTTAGAACTTCGAGCTGAGCTTGCTCGAGAGCTTTCGAACAGGGAGTTAGAACTTCGGGCGAGTATAACCCGAGAGCTTTCTGAGAATAGGAGCGATCATCGAGAACTAGGTTCTCATGATGTTAATGAAGGAGATAATGATGTACCTAATCCTACTGGAACTGATGCCAGAGGAGATGTGCATGAAGCTTCATCTGAAAGTGATGGTGCTGACGTAAGTGCTAATGTAGGTTCTTGTCAACCTCAAACGGTCAATTTGGTCAGTTGCGCCTCACTTGATGTGATAGCGAGAATTCTCCGAATTCATGGAGCAAATGTTCCACCAATTTTGAATGTGGCTATGCAACGGTTAAAGCAAATTATTCAAACAATGGCAGCCATGATGGGTTCGCCTATTGAGTTTGAACAGCTTACCGTGATGGAAGCTCAAATTTTGACCTCTCCATCATGGATGAGAAAGCTAAGGAAAAAAGGGCTAACTGAAGACGAGTTAAACCGTCTTGTCAGTCAAGCAGGGATAGTGACTAATGATGATGTTGCTTCTCTTAGCATCCAGCAAATTGACGAGCTGAATCTAAGAGTTGCCACCAAGGCAAAACTTTTGTCTGTTAGAAGTGGTTTGCAACGGAGATCTGACTCAATCACTGGCCTAACTACAGAATCCTCTCCATCCATATCATCCAGTGGCTCTGGAAGAGATGATTTCTGGCGGAGTGTGAGAGCGCAAGCAAGTACTAACAGTGTCCATGAGGGATTGGTAAATGTTGCTGGTATACGAAGACCAGATAGGCATACCAGTCGTCATGACCGGATACCGCTTAGAAGTAGGTCTGAAAGGCAGTGTGAGAGAAGAAGAAGATCCGGTGATACAGATACTAGTTCTGAATATCTACCGGCAAGAAGTGTAATCGATAACCAATCACATTCTGATGTTCGACCGAGAACTCGGAACCCAATTCGAAGTCCACAAATTGATCGTGGAAATTCGGCTCAGAGTGAGCGACCAGGAGTAGAGAATAGAGTGGTAAGTGAACCATCTAGTTCGAACGCTGGCCAAGCTCATCACGAGCTGAGCAGTGTGCAAGTTAAACCATACCATAGCTTGACATATACAATCAAGTTGAACCATATCAGAGGTGGTCCCTTTGAATGGTTACAAAATGTAAAATGGAATCTTGCTACCTATCCCTTGACGGATGAGGAGAAGATTCTTGTAGTAAAACGGCATGTAACCGGTGATCTCCAAGAAGCAGCAATTCACGCTGACAAACTTGGACCGGTATCTTTCGATCGATATATTGAGGCAATGCAGAAGAAGATCACTACTACTCCAAAGTTCTTTCTGTTGGAGAACGAGATCTTCAATATGCAATATTACTTTGCAGAAGAGCCGGAAGAGTTCGTTCGCAGGCTCAAATCTAAGATTAAACAGCGTCATGGCTGGGAGACAGTTGAGGAGAGTTACCTCCTTAGTCTTCTCAAGTCGAAAGTACCTGATGAGGTGAGAAGAGAGGCCCAAAGGAAGGGTGCTGATCTCACCGAGAGTGAATTTATTAGTGTGATGGTTCATCATTATACTGACCATCGAGAGAAGTCTCTTGCAAAGCGCAAAGAGCAAGTTACTTCTCATCGTAACGATGAGAAGGGGAAATATCGGTCAGTTGATGTCCGAAACCAGTTGAAGAAGATAGATGATAGCAGGATAGCGCAAGCGTCACGCAAGGCAAGGCCTAACAGAGATAGTGATGTTTGTTATCATTGCAAAGAGCAGGGTCATATTAAACCAAATTGCCCTAAATTGTCTTCAGAATTGAATAGTGCTCCAGATAATAAGATCTCCAGCCCTAAATTAAAATCTACCACTGTTGTTGATACCTCTCAACCTAAGGTTCAGTGGAATGGTGCACTAATCATTAGTGACCAAAGTGCTATTTCATCAGCAAAATCTAAAAAGAAAAATTCCACTAAAGGTAAGAAGTGTGGTAAGCGGCAAGATCAGTCGGCTGTAAATCCAACCGCCTCTAGAGGAATCACTCCTCTTGAGAAGGATTTAAAATCCCTCTCAATCCAACCAATCTTTGCTGAAGTAAGAGAAGAATTCGAGGATTCTCATCAACCGCCCGAGATAGTCGCTATGTATCGGCGTTTGCGAAAGATCAATAGCATCACGCCCAAACGGTTTCCAAAGTGTCAAGTTACTGTCTACACTAAAAATGGTGAGTTTAGTGTAGCCGCTTCATGCGACTCGTGTGCGAATATTTCTATCATCGATCACGATTTGTGTCTACGATTTGGTTGGACACCAATTGGAAAGTCAACAAAATTGCACGGCTTGGAAGGAACGGGTGCCAATACGATTGGATCCATTTTTGTATTAACCAAGGCCGGTGAGTCCAATTTAGGCTATTCTCATGAATTATTTGTTCTACCTAATTTTGGACCTGGTATGTTACTCGGATGTCAGATCCTCTCTCTTTACGAGGTGGACATTCGACTTCGGACCACAGGACATCAAGTTCTGTATGGCCCACTTCAAACTAATTTATGCATAGATATGAAAGCATGTAATGAGCAGGAGTTACGTCAAATGACGAACTCTAACAGTTCGCTAGCTCACAATCACTATGGACAGCCTGAAGAAAGTTCCTCTTCTTCAAATGATTCATCTGATCAGACCTCTGATGATCTTGACGATGTATCAGAAGATGAACTCGAGGTTAGTGAAGAGGATGAAAGTGTTGAGAAACTAATGTGTCTCTTGGCCGAAATTCTCCCTGAAGAAGAGTTAGAAGAGATTATGGAGCCTGATCCTCCATCACGGGAATCATGGCCAGAAGTTTTTGATAGGCAGATTAGTAAAGATCTAAGTCAGCCTGAGAGACAAGCAATCTTAGATTGTCTTCTTGAAAGAAGTGTAGCCTTTGCACGAGATTCATCTGAACTCGGAATAGTTCCATGGCAGAGGTGCAACATTCGAATTGACATCGGAGATGAGATCATACCTTATGAAAAGCCGTATGCATGTTCAGCGGCGAAGAGGTTAGCATTTGATCATACTTGTGATGAACTCGAAAGAGCTGGTATAATTTCAGAGACCACAGCTCCCGGTGGCTCTCCAGCTTTATTAGTTCCCAAACCTGATGGTTCTTATCGGTTAGTTGTCGATTATCGGGAATTGAATCGACGCATCGAGCGGAAGCAATATCCCATGCCGAGAACCGATGACTATTTGTCTGCTCTTAAGAATAAGCGATACTTCGCAACTCTGGATTTACTCCATGGGTATTATCAGATAGAGTTGCCACCTGAGGAAAGGCCTAAGACCGTTTTCCTCACGCCTAACAAGAAGTATTTGTACAATAGACTACCAATGGGGTTAGTTGATGCACCCTTTTATTTTCAGTATATCATCAACTCGATGCTGGGTGAATATCAGTATAATATTTGCCTCGGCTATTTCGACGATATATGTGTGTTTGGTGACACATTTGAGGAGTTCGTCAAGAACCTTCAAATGGTCCTCGATAGGCTTATAGCCTGGGGTTTCAAAGTCAAAGTTACTAAGACCAGCTTTGGAGCTAAAGAATTTGAATTTTTAGGACATGTAGCTAGTGGAGATGGCATAAAACCTAATCCTAAGAAAGTGGCTAAACTTCTTGGACTCCCTCCTCCTAGAAATGTCAAGGAACTTCAGAGTTTCCTTGGATTAGTTAATTACTTCTCGAGGTATATCCCTAATTATTCCAGATTAGTGGAACCATTATATCGCCTCGTAAAGAAGGAGAGAAAATTTGAGATCAGCAAGAGCGATCTCGAGATCATCACGATCTTGAAATCGGCCTTGGCTGGAGACTGTATGTTAGTCCATTTTGATCCTAGTAGGAAGACTAGGCTAGCAGTTGATGCATCTCATCGAGCCATTGGTGGAATTTTGGCCCAATATTATGATGAGGATGATGCATGGAGGGCTGTCAATTATTTTGGGCAGAAGCTCAAGCCCTACCAAATTAATTACACGGTAAGCGAGAAGGAGTGCTTAGCCATTGTAATCGGCGTTGAGCACAATCGTCAGTACCTTGAAGGTGTGGAGTTTGAGATCCTCACCGATCATCACGCACTTTGTCAGTTAACCAAGACAAAGTTTAAGAATGGCCGAATCGAGCGTTGGGCTATAATGCTGTCCGCATTTCGATACAGTGTAACTTACCATGACGGTAAGACACATCCGGCTGATTGTTTAAGTCGAAATCCCTTCGAATGGAATCACCGCAATGGTGAGACTGTCGAAAATGAGCATAAGGACGAATATTTCGAAGCCTATTATTGCTATGACCCAAAAATGATAGAGGAGATTCTCAAGTCAGGAAAACTTCGAGAAGATGCTCCTATGGTCAACCTGAATCTTGTGGAGAAGAAAGAACATGATGTTCTCCGCAAACGACAACAATCGATGAAGATATATTCGAAGATCATAACGATCTTAGAGGCAAAGAAGCCCATCAAGGACTTCAATAAGTTCTCTAAGAAGTTCACTATGTGTGAAGGTTTATTGTATCGAAAGCCTTCCAAGAAGAGACCTCGATATCGACTCATGATCGATGATGTCTCACTCAGAGAGATTTTCGAGAGCGAACATGGCAACCCTCTCGGTGGCCATTTCGGCTTTGATAAAGTTTACGGAAATATCTCTCGTAGGTATGTGTGTCCTAGGTTAGTTGAGAAGGTTAAGCTCATGACGGCTTCCTGTCTCAAATGCATGACTGGAAAAACAAACACTAAACCTGAGTTTGTTAGACAGCTCAAGCCAATAGGTAAAAAGCCAATGCAGATTATTGAGCTTGATGCTATGGGTCCAGTCCCTATTTCATATAAACGCAATCAGTACGTTTTAGTGGCTATCGATTCACTAACACGTCATGTGTTTGCGAAAGCCGTAAGGAATCAACGTTCACCGAATGTGATAAAATTCCTTGATGAAATTTTCCAAAAATTCGGCTACCCAGAGATCATACAAACGGATCAAGGTAGGAATTTTGTTGGAGAAGAAGTTGAAAAGTATTTCGAGGAGAATAAGGTGAAACATAACGTTTCAACTCCTTATCACCCACAATCCCAGGGAATTGTTGAAAGAGTAAATCATACTCTTGGACAACAGTTAAGAGTGCTTCTAAATGGTAGAGCTCTCCAAAGTTGGGATGAATTGATTTCACCGGCTACTTTTGCAATTAATAATTCAATTAGTCGGAGCACAGGATTCACTCCTGCTTACCTGATGATGGGTTATCACCCTCGCAAACCTATCGATAATTGTTATCCTGAAATCGATGGTTCTGAAGATGTCCAACGAGCGAGAAAAATAGCATACGAAAAGTTGCTCAAGATGCAGCTCGACTATGTTGCTCGTGACGAGCCAAAGCCGAGTCCAATTGGTGCTGGTTCGATTGTTTTCTTAAAGAAACACCAACAGCAAGTGACCGGAAAGAAGTTCACCCAAAGATTTAAGGGACCTTTCTTAGTGTTACTGAGAGAAGGTGCTGTCCTGAGGTTACTTGACGTAACCAAGAGTCGGACCACTTCTGCTAATATAGCCCAATGTAAATTGTACCAGGGAAGCTTGACTCAATCGATGAGGAGAGCTATGAAAACTCATTTCCCTGACCTGTTAATTAGCCGTATGAAAAAGAGGAAGAATGTGTTGCCTCTGGCTAATGGTCATGATGATCAGGCTCATTGTGAACTTGAGATCATCAGTGATAATGATGAAGAGTTGAATGACTTGGCTTCATCACGAAGCCGAGAGGAAGATAGCTCTTCTCGAGATAATCAGTTTGATGCCAATAGTGACACAATCAATGCGAATTGTGGATCTACTAGTGCTCTTGATATGAGTCAAAATGGTCTAGATATTGATGGCTCAAATAGTGCTGCTGCAGTACTGGCCACATCAAGTGGCCAAAAGGAGCCGAAAAAGTCGAAAAATCAATCCCGGAAATGCCAT
>QZCP01000347.1:0-10263 GCA_003956705.1 Brevipalpus yothersi
AGAATATTTGGAGTTCAAAAGTTATTATACTGGATAGAGAAATAAAGATGTAGTGATGAAAGGAAAAATCTTAACTCTAACAAGTTTGCTCATTTTGCTCTTGATGTGGAACACGACTTTGAAGTAATTTGATCCCACGGTAAGAGAAATTCAATAATTCTATCACCATGAAAATTTTACCATTTTCATATAGAAACCTTTTACTTATACTCTTTAAAAAATTTTGACCCAGATTAATGAATAATATCTAGGGCCAAGATCAGTGATGGTAACAAAACGCGGGAAAAATCTATATTCGCTAGAGTTACAATAAAATATTGATTTTATTCAAAATCGCTTCTAAAACACATGATTTCCTTTTTTTTCCTTGTGCAAGGTTTGGTTCGATTGTTAGAATAGGAATTTCCGCTGGAAATAGACAGATTTCGATAAATTAGGCCAGAAAAGGTATGAAAAGAGAGGTTCCAGAGGGAAAAAGCGCGAACAAGATGCATGAGTACAATTTCCCCTGGAAGTTACCATCCTCTACTCACAACAATTACTATTAGACGAGAAAAAGTATGAAAAGTGAGGAAAGAGCGAGCACGAGTTACATGGGCACAATTTTCCCGGGGAAGTTAAGATCCTCTATTCACAACGATTACTTTAAATCATCTATCAAAGTTTTCATTGGAGCAAGTCCAAGCGAATTGAGCAAAGTGAGGAAAATGAGCATAACACTAGTATACGAGATGAGAAATTCATCAAATTAATTTCACAGATACAATTTGTCCAGATTGATCAGATGATGAGTAATAAACTTCTCAAAATGCTGTATGAACCTATACACCTAAATACATGTACATTACCTTGAATCAAGGTCCTTGATCTGTAGCATTGATCGAATTGATTCCATCAAGTAATTCATTCAATAGATGGCAGGGTATCTTCTTATTAGGACTTTGAAAGCGCCAGATTTAAAAATTTTTCTTTCCTCAATCGACAAAACTTTTGTAACAAATTAAATTAAAACAAATTTTCTTTTGCCAAAAGTTGATATGATTTGTATTGACATTGATCAGTGTTGTTGATTGTTAATCAAGAGATTGACTTCTCTCATTGTCACTTCTGTTCAACTGATTACGATAACGATTGTATCCAGTTGTTGTGTGCAGTAGACGAATTTTGGTTGCGTGTTGTGGTAAACTCAATCATCTTGTATGGCTAACACATATTCAAAAAATGTGCGTTACTGGCAATAATGATTGTTTAGATACATGATTGATAATCAGGTAAGATTTGAATTTATTGTTCTTTGGGCTTTAACCTCTGTTGGAGGTGATTTAAGTTAATAATCAATCTCGATTGATTGATGCTGATTTTCTTTCTTCTCTTGTTTTCCTCAGGTAGTCTAATATTTACAATTTAAATGTAGAGGAAGTGCAACACACAATGACTTCGAGCAATACACAAGGTTCAAGTTATTATTTTGTTATCGTTGGGAAGAGTGATAATCCAATATTTGAATTAGAGTATACCACCAAATCTGGGGATAAACCTTCCGAAAATCGTTTTCTATCATAACTTATTGGGATTGTGCCTGTCACAGTGATCATTGTGATATATCGGTTCACCATCTTCCAATTGTGGAAACTATATCAGTTTGTCTCGGTACGATTTTAATTTTTTCACATTATGCTGCATACTTTTTACAGTTTTATTATTTCTCCTTGGATCAACAGATAATAGAGCGAGCAAAATCAACTTTCATTCCGGTAAAACGTATGCCTTTAACAGAGAATCCACGTTCAAGACGCTTCTTCATGTTGTAACGAATTGTTGGAGACGGTATAACTGGACAAAGACGCTGCAATTCATCACCTTTCTCAACACACTTTGGGACCCACTCATACACGATGACTTCGAGCAACACACAAGGTTCAAGTTATTATTTTGTTATCGTGGGGAAGAGTGATAATCCAATTTTTGAGTTAGAGTATACCACCAAATCTGGTGATAAACCTTCCGAAAATCGTTATCTATCACAATTTATTGCTCATTCTTCGCTGGATCTTATTGATGAATCGCTGTTCAACTCGAATCTAATGTATCTCAAAGTGATGGATAAATTTAACGAATATTTCGTCAATGCTTTCGTTGGTGCAGCGAGTAGTGTAAAATTTCTTCTTCTTCATGATGCAAGCAAAATTGATGATAATAGTGTAAAAAATTTCTTTACCGAAATGTATGAATTGTACTGTAAATTTATTCTCAATCCGTTCTATGAACTCCACACACCGATACGATCAACAGTATTTGATAAGAAAGCTCTTGTGATGGCAAAAAAATATTTTCCGTGATCTTTGCCTAGGAATTTTTCTACACTTTTCCCTCTCTTTCAACGACTTTTTTTCAAGTTGCTCTCCTCAACATCAACAATTATGTTCATGTCCTTTTTTTGTTATGATTAACGTTGTGAAGTGATCCATTTTCTCCTAACACCCATGTTTTCAACCGAAAAGCATCCATGTATATCAAAGGATAACTCATCAGAGGTAAGAACATATCGTTTGTATGAAATTATTCCAACCTTCAGAAGTATGAGAGTCATATCTTTGTCCCAATTATCGAGTGATGTCGACTCCGATGATGCTAGCATCTTGGTAAACATAGTGATCTTCTTGATTGGATATCGGTGTGCACCGGTGTCAAGACTTAAACGCTGAAATTCCGAAAGCTGTGAATCTTCATGGTTCATTCGATGGAAATGATGAAGAAGATGGAAAAGAGAGAAATAAATGATGAAAATAACAGCGAAAGAGAGGAGTATGAGGAAAGAGCGAGCGAAAGAGAGAGAGAGAGAGAGAGAGAGAGAGAGAGAGAGAGAGAGAGAGAGAGAGAGAGAGCGATGTGTTGATTGATGTAAGATTAGCTTGGATGTAATGTACTTCACTCAATTGTAGTGATTTTCTGATTCTATTTCACTAGATAATCTTTGTTTTTACTACCCGAAATCAATATAAACCGCCTCAGATGAATGTACAACATTTTCCGACATTTATAGCGAAAATTTTCTAATTTTGGGTGGGTTTTGAGAACAATGTATTTATGAATGTACGAAAACAAAGTAACGGGTAAGCTCTCGTGAGGAGTGTAATGTGTAAAAATTCAAATATTGCCTAGATATCTTCCACCAGTATGTGTACTGTGTGTGAGTTTGATATGCCTTGAGCATCAGCTGAACTTTGTTGAAAAGTCCTCTTTCTCAATAATCATGAGATGATCATTTTGGAAGACATCTGAAGGGAAGATTATGTCTAAACACTCAATATTCTGTAATTGTTTATTATTATTAATATCTTTCCTCAATTGATTACGCCTCTTTCCTGTTGAAAGATTTCCTGTGGAGGATATAGATATACAAGATTCTCTCATGAGTAAACGGAGAAGCCAAACAGTTCATGAGAACGAGGCAAATTAGAGAAAGAACAAGAAAAATTCTTATTATCAATACTATTTCATCCACATCATTTTTGATAACCAATTCTGTATCATTCACCTTCTCAAACATCATCAAAATAGTACATGTTGTACAATCACTCTCTATAATAGCGTCAATCAGACTAAGTTCTTACTACGATGAGTAACGGGAAAGCCGAACAGTTCCTGAGAACGAGGCAAATTAGAAAAAGAACAAGAAAAATTCTCATCATCAATCTTTTTTCATTTACACCATTTCTAATTATCAACTTTGTGTCACTAACATCTTCGAGCACCATCGATACAGCGCATGATGTTCAATAACTCACTATGCTAATGTGAATCAAACTTTTTACTGGAATAAAAATTAACCATTTCTTTTTATTCCAACTACGAATATCATTTGGTCGATATTGGTAAATCATTTGATCAATCACTATTATTTCCTTTCTTTCTCCTTCTTTCGCTTCCTTCAGATAAAACTCTGCCATTTAATTTTGATGAATCTGATACCAATATCACCAAGATTGCTATTTTAATTCATTTGAGCTTATTTGATCACAATGGATGGTGTGTTGCAATTCATTTTCACGTGTATATCACACATGTATACATGTTTACATGTATTTATATGTTGATCCACAATATATTGACTTTCTACCTTGATTGCAGTAATCACTTGAATTTTATCATCAAATAACTGAAAGCTTCCCACTAGTTCTTTCTCTTCGAAAAGTTCGTGGAAAATATCGATATGAATGAGTGTTCCTAAGTCACCGTTTCAATTATTAGAGAAAAATAAGAAATATCTTCTGCACCTTCACACTGATGCTTATTTATTACCTATTAATACTTTGTGTTACACAACATGTATCCACAATTATTTCAACTTTCTTTCTCTCTCCATCTCTTCTCACAGCTGGGTCTTACGAGTCAGGAAGAGTAATATTAGCACTAATCAGTGTCAAATGCTCGTGATTATGTGACCTTTAACTTACAGTGGATCTTTTAAACGCGTCTTGTGTGTATTGATTTGTACAATTATTGCTTCAACTTCGATTGAAGAGCTGGAATATCCCCCATGTGTGATCAGTTCGCCACCAAAAAAATTCTCATCTAACAGCTATCACCTTAGTAATTACCATTAAACCATCATCTTCATCATCCTCATCATTATCATCGGTAGCATGAACGACAACAAAAATCAATTCTTCTTCTCTCCAATAGACATTGATCATTCACAAAAACATGCAAACAAAAGTTCTATCGACTATTAACAACTCAGTGTGAGAATGGATGGCCAATTCTTTGAAAGTTTGGTGAAGTGACCGCAGCCGATGAAACGTACAAAATCAAACTATCATCGAAAAGCTACTGTGAACAACGCGGCCTAGGCTGATGATTTCGATCGTTTCGCCTATATCAACAGAATATAGAGTATCTGAAAGCGGCCAAGGCTGATATTATTCCCTGGAAGGGGATAACACTTATTTGTATCTCCTCTCATCTAATCTCTAACTTTCCTCTCTTATTAACGATAAGTTATTCTTCTCCTAAAGCTTTACTCTTACCAGGTCACTGGTGGTCAGCAATGCCAGGGACAAGCTCTTATTCGAGTACTGCCCACATTTCTGATGGGTGATGCTCCGGCTTCTACTCCTTTCTGTGATTCTTAATCATCATATGCATTCTTCATGAATTAATTGAAGGTTGATTTTGAGGATTTTCTGATAGTAATTGCATCGGCTGATTACTAACTTGTATGCTATGCACCTCCTTACGAATTAGATTCCATTTTGTTCTTCTGCACCCAGTGACTGATTGAAGTGAGACTGAACAATTTAGACATAATGATCAGCCCATCAACAAAACCTAAGGAACACGATGGGCCATATTGGGTTCACGAATATTTTTTTCGGTTAAAGATATGCACCAACATTTATCATCATGGCTCAATCATAAACATTCATGGAGTCTCATCTAAGGTGAGAAAACATTTTTGATTGACTCGATAATTTTCCATCGTAGAGGTTGAAAGTGAATACCGAATGTACCTATTTCTATAGATTAGCTGGAAGACACTTCAAATATGTGATCAACACATCTGGCTTTTGAAAAATCTCTTAATAAAGAAAGTAGGAGAGAGAGAGAGAATGAGAGAGAGAGAGAGAGAGAGAGAGAGAGAGAGAGAGAGAGAGAGAGAGAGAGAGAGAGAGAGACAGACAGACAGACAGACAGATAGAGAAAGAACCGTTCTTTATCCCTGTGTTCCTTTATTTCTCTTCATATCAATTTTGGAAAAACCATGAATTTTTTCTTGGCTCGCAAAGCAATAAATTTGTTTACGATTTTAACGGCCGAGTTATAGCGGGCTTTCCTGATCTTTTTCCTTGGATTTCAAGACCTAGGAAAGCTCTCTCTCTCTCTCTCTCTCTCTCTCTCTCTCTCTCTCTCTCTCTCTCTCTCTTTCTCCTTTTTGGTATCCTTTCCTCCCAATAGAAGTTTTTCTGTGAAATTAAAGAAGAAGAATGAATTTCCTCTTGGAGAGAAAGATAGAGAGGAAGGAGAGTTATAGTTTAAAAATAAAGTTGAGAGTTTTTACTATTTGATACTGCATGTATGTTCATGAATATATTTGACTGATTTTTCAATATCCGTGTTCAGGTCATAGAAAAGATACTCTTTATTTTGACTGGATTATTGTGGACCTATCTGACATACCTGTGTTAAGAAAACTATTGTCTTTATATAAAAATTTGGAAGAAGAATGTTTTTTTTTCATGTCATTGACCCTTTAATGATTTGGATTTTTTTGTGATTTTCATTTTTATGATTCCAATACATGTATTTACATGCATGTGTTTCCAAGTATTGTTCAAATTCATCAGATATCCAACATAATGAATTCAAAGCTCAAAGGATGAATTGAANCATCTTAAAATACTGCAATATTCTTAATCGGGAAGGAACGAAATTATTGCCAAAATCGGTTATCAGCAGACTAACTTTTTTCGTTGAGACTTGTAACAACGATTATTTGACCATTTTTATGGATATTATTATAGTTGATATTTTCATCTCTCTCTCTCTCTCTCTCTCTCTCTCTCTCTCTCTCTCTCTCTCTCTCTCTCTTTCTTCCTTTCTTTCATTAGTTTCTTTGGTTTTATTAGGTTTTGGAGATAGCGAAGAGCGATGCTTTAATGCTCTACTCACTTGCGATGATGTCCAAATATTTTCGCTTTACTTTGGATCCCTTATTGAGACCTAATTTTTGTAGTATTTGAATTTTCATGAATTCAAATCATAAAAGGTGTTCATCATTCATCGGATCGATCTCGCATTCATCATTTCTATTTCAATTTATTATCGCAACTTCCCTTAGCCCATTATCGAGATTCATAGCCGATGATCTGAGCGGCGTTAACATTGGTACCATAGGTGCTGTGATCTCGATATTTTTCGCTCATTCTATGATGTAGCATGAAATGTTGGAACTCTATATCTGCTCGAGTTTCCGCACTATAACTCTGTCTGTCTGTCTGTCTGTCTCTCTCTCTCTCTCTCTCTCTCTCTCTCTCTCTCTCTCTCTCTCTCTCCTTTCTTTCTCTCCTTCTTTCTTTCTTTCTCTCCTCCTTCGCCGGACAGAGAAGGTATCGTGTGACACCTCCTTTGGTCATCGGGTCCTCCCTTCGGCAAAGAGGGAGCAAACTACTTCTTCCTTTTGTCCAAGTTTTCCAATAGAATTTTTCTTGAAATCTCTTCGTCTTACCAAGTTTATCAATTCTTTTCCTTCCGTCCAAGTTGGTAGTGATCCACTTTATCCATTTTTGAGTTGAATTTTCTCTGTTTGGTCATACAAGTGTTGGTGGGTTTCTTACTCTTCCCTTATCAACCATTTCACAGTTGTTATTGGACTTTCTACAACTCATAATCGTGCCTCTATTTGACTCAAAATTTGGTAGATTTATCCTCAAAATCTTTTCATCTTCTTGAGCTCGTTGGTAGTGTGTATCACAATTAGTGGTTAAAATTGTGCAGGTAGTCATGATGATGAATATCAAATATTGTCAAAGTAAGAAACTTTTTTTTTTATCCAAATGATTGTTTATCATTTGATCTGATGAGTAGTCTCATCACATTCTTCTCTGTCGATCAAGTGCTTCTTCTTTTTTGAAATATGTTAATATATGGACATAGGCTTACCTATCTCTCTCTCTCTCTCTTTCTCATATCAATTTATTTCAATACTTGTAGAAAGGGAAACTTAGTTGGGCCTTGAAAAGGAAGACCATTATTCTACATTCGCCTTTCAGCTTCATGATTTTTTCCATTAATACTGTGTCCCTATGTATGTGTGTGGACCAATCCATTAATGCCTATCGTAAACGAGACAGACGGATTAATACGGAAGCAAAAAATGTTCCATATTTACAAATGTAAATCCGAATGTCCGGCAAGATTTTTTTTTGCTTTCTCGTTCTTCTTTCTTTTCTCTTCCTCTGATCATGTTTTCTTCTGTCTTGTGGGATTGTAGTCATTTCAGACGTGAGATACCCGTTCTGTTCACCAACCTTATATGCTTATATTTACCCCCCATCATTTCCATCACCCGTCTAATCCAGTCAATATCCGAAATCGAAGGCTGTGTGCTTCTTCTCTTTCTCTTTCTATTTCTTTCACTCTTTGATGATTGCATGACAAGAAAAGAATGCAAAAATTCCTCTACGCAGCTAACTCAGCAAAAATCAAGATGCAACACTAGACAGCTGCACCTGAGAAACTTCAATCCTTGATTTACTTTGGTTTGATACAAGAACTCATGTTTGCTTCAGATCCCGATTATTCTGATCAAATTTCCTAGAGGCTGTATATGATTAGATTCCGCCTGGCTAGTTTAGTCATGTTGATATTCTCTTTCTTTCTCTATTTATCTATCCCTCTCTCTTCTCATATGTAGTGATAACAATATTATATTTTCTCCATCTTTTTCTTCTCATTTTTAAATGCTCTAGCCATCGTTGTGCTCACAATATTGGCTTTTAGGTCATATTCATACGAACTTGAGTGCGATTTTGACGCTGCTAAAGAAATTTATGATAATAGCATCTGGAAAAGTTACTTCGGGCTTTATAAGCGAGCTTTTAATAAAAATTATCTCACTGAACATTTGGAACAAAATTGTTCCTCTCTGGTGTCGAACAATTTTGAAAAACAAATTGTCGAATTCACACTCGATATTCTGGGAGGAATGTATATCCCTCAATCGGTGAGCTATTCCAAAAAACTTCCACTTTCAACTCACTTGAAAGCTGTGCTGAAAAGTCTTATTTTTTCTTCTCTTTCTTTTTCTTTCTACAACATCTTTCTTTCATCTACAGATGAAAGATGACTGTAAACTTGAGTGCTCTTATAAGCGTAAAGGTCGTGGGCTTCTCCCTATATTGGAGCCAGAAGGACCGGCCATAAGAATTCATGGCTTCCTACTGGATCAGAAACTCGACAGACAATTAATCTGTCGAGCAAAATGTATTTCAGAAAGGGCCAAAACTGCAGGGAAAATACACAAGACAGGATGTGTCACATATTTGTGTAACGTTGATCCTGATCCAATTGTTTTGAGAAATCCTGTTTGGCAGATATTCTTTGAAATGTTTGAAAATGTAAACGAAAAAGCTGAGTGCTATAATGGGACGAGGAATCAATGCTCGACATTCGTTGCACATCGGTTTGAGCAACAAATCTCATTCAAATTGTTCAATTTCCTTGGGACACAAGGATTGCTTGACCAAAAATTAGTAAGTATTCGGTAATAGTTCTGGAAATCATTATCTTTTAATTCCTTTTTTTGAATTTATTTAGCCGATGATACAGACTCGTTGTGAGAATGAGTGTGAGCCCTCAAAAACTTTTGGTGCAAGATACCCAGTAAATCCCATCTATCCAGGAGTGATTATCAGATCCTTTCCATATTTCTTCACACCAGAATATGGATATTACATCAAATGTATGGTGCAGTGCCTTACATTTAAATATCAGGTGATTCTGCCATATCTTTTATTTTATTTTGTAATTTTAATTCATTTTATTTTTTTTTCTCTCTACAGGATCGAAACTAATTATTCCATCATCCTGTTTGGATCGGAACAAATATCACTCCATGGTTGTCCTCTCAGATTGAAGTATTCTTGGGAAATCGGGTGGTCTGAGAGGTGGTTTGTCCGTTCTTTGGTCTTTACATTCTTTGCTGTTGTAACAGTCCACGATGTTTATCATATACTTTTTTTACTCTATTATCTAAATACTTGGAAAAAATCACCAGATCATATACATGTATATCTTCAGATTTCTTGATTCTTTTGACAATCCTCCGATTGCTACGCCTCTGTGGATTCTGGATGATAGATTCCTCTCCCATAGGTGATGATATGTTCATCCATCTTAGTGTCCACACCATGGGTATAGATCATGAAAAGTTCCATTGATGAAAAATTTTCTCGATTTTTTATTCTCGCTAGAGCTAAAATTAAATTTTATCATTCAAAATCACTCATTAAACAATCACTTTTTCTCTTCCGTCTCTGCGGAGAGGTTGAAGTTGGTCTCAAATATTCTGATCTAATTATTCAGTGAACTATCAGATCTAACATTCGAGAATCTCTGGTTTCTCTATTTATTTGAATGCCTTTCTCACAGTTGAAAAGTGATTTTATAGCAATGTTCCTCCTACTGAAATTAAAAAAGAAGCAAGATAGAAGAAAATAAAGAAAGAAAGGTAGGAAGGAGGGAAGGAAAAATCTAATTCCC
>QZCP01000347.1:10715-21696 GCA_003956705.1 Brevipalpus yothersi
ATGTAGCTCTATTCTAATTTAATATAGACCAAGCTGTCAGAAATTGTAATATTGTCTCTAGAATATCCAATTCTCACCCAAGCAATAACCAGAGAAACCCACATTCGATTTACACGTGCCTTGATAAGTCCATCTGTTCACATCAATAACCAACAATCGGCAGAGTTGACAATCTCTTCTCCTGTATCTCGGCTTAGGCTCTCTCCATCCTACCACTTCATATGGATAGTATCTCCCGATGAACTTTTCGCGTGACTTTAACAGTGGAACAGTTTGGAAGAAATATGGACTCTTTCCTATTGGCACTTTCTCGGTTAGCTTGAGCAAAGCGATATCATCCGTCTTAATGCTGAAACTTTGCCAGATGAAAAGCAAAACATCTTCTCAACTTTATATTTCTTCTTACCAGACATCCTCGATAAATTAATTGAGTACCTTGGGAAAATCTTTATATTATCTGGGCTGTGAATCCTTGGGTTCCTCCAATAAGAATGGAGGATACATTGTTGAGCAGTCAAAACCAAATTGTCTCTGATCAATGCTCCAGAGCATCTTGTCATAGTTTTATAGTCAAAGTTATTTCGATTAGCACGAAATAAGGGTATTCATACTTTCTTGCTCTTCTCATAAAAAAGCTTTTCCTTAGCTTCCATAAAGGCTTCCTGGTAGATCTTGTGTCTGATTTTTCGGTGACTGTTTGGTTACCGCAAGAACACAATCTAAATTGTTCAAGAAACAGAATCGCAATCAAAATAGTGAGAATAGAAGGTGCCATCGATGATGATGGGTAACTTATCGTGGAAATGATCTAATATCTGCTCTCAACGTATTCACAATCCAGATTAAGTTGGTTAGTTAAGAAGAGAATTATTTAATTGGATAAGGTAGCAATTTTCTTGTTCAACCTACAAGCTCCACCCAACCATCTGTAATCTGAATACACTGAAAGTGATATTTCTCTGAGTTCTCATCATTTAGGGGGGAAAATTCCTCTATTCCAATAAATCAAAAAATAAAGATGATATCTTAATTCAAATCCTCCAAAAAAATTCGTCATTGATAAACTTTTCATGATCAATTATCGTCAATTTGAATCTTATTCAAATTCAAATCCTTCAGAAAAACTTTTTAGTCATTTCTAAGAATTTTTATCAATGCCCCTTATCTTTCAAAATTGACCTGAACTGGATCAGAAGTTTATTGATTTTTTTAGTAAGATGAAATCTGTCATATCATCATAGTTTTTCCATTCTGGTACATCCATTACTCTTATCTGAGATCTCATCTAATCTTATGTTTGAGTGTGGACCATGTAAGAATAAAAACTCAACCATAGTAAGCTGGGCTCATCAATCCTGCGAATTTTTTTCCGTTAACATGTACATTCAGCGTGCCAATTGTACGTTGAGATTTTATTTGTTTTCCACTTGATCGGAAACATGATCTTACTTCATCACCGGTAATATTATTATAAAATTACTATAATTCCTCATAAAAATGAGCCCAGCCAATTCTGGTTGAGTATATACAATCAATCGACTAATCGTTTCTATCTCTATATGATCCACACTCAAACATAAGATTAGGACAAATCATTATCATTCTGAGAATCTTGTAATTTGAACTATCTTAATTTATTCTAATTTTTTTCTCTTTACAGAATTGAAACTGATCAATTAAAGGTTCACTGAAGGAAAGCGAGTGCCCCACACAGCACGGCTTCTACTGCGTATTGGAGTAGTTAGATAGTTTTTTGTGATGACTTCTATGAGTCTCTCAACACATGGCTGTAATTTAAGGTTCACTGTATATCAACTGCACCAAGTGTGAAGGATGTTCATACTTACCAAAACTATTCTTATTGGCTTGGCTCTAACTTCTTTCATTTTTTCAACACAGTTTTTCATCTGTAGAATTGGAGATGAAATAATTTTGATGGACCATTTAACAGATTTATTTAACAGATTGTACTCACCATATTTTTCACCAATAGCTAATCCCTGTCCAAACAAAATTCTCTCAAATCTTTATATTTATCAAAATCAAAGTATCCATATGCGTACATGCATTCATATATTTCTCTGAAACACGCTTGTGAATATTTGTTACGTGTCCAGAACCGAAAAAAATGAGTAAATTTGTGCTATTGAACAGTATTACTTACAAGTTTGAGGTTGCAGGTGAATATCAATTCATCTACGCCATTCGTTGGTTGCCGTTCTTTTTGTCCATTTATCATTTATTTTCTGTATTACATTATCTGAATACTTGAGAAAATTACCAGATTATGGATATTTTTAGATTTGATTGATTCTTCTGGCAATCTTTCGAATGCTATGCCTTCATGGATTCTAGACGATAAACGATGGATTCTTCATTCTCATTTATCATAGATCAAGCTATCAGAAATTGTAATACTGTCGCTTTTCTAGAGCAATAAATTCCCAAAGGTCGAGCCCCTGGATAGAACTAGTGCCATGAGCTTTTGAGATAGAATCGGAATTTTGTTGAAGGAAAATAGTTGAAAGAGGCATGCTCTCTGGATGATTGCTCTATCGGAAAAATTTGAATTGAAATTACTCTTGACTAAAAATCTTCACTTTATTCAGCCAAAAATTCTCAAGAAGTGTCATAATTGACAAACCTTCTACTGTCACTTCTATCTGATGATCTCTCCTGATTATAACCCCCTAGCCATAAGTGGCTCGACAAAAAATAATTGTTATATCAGTCGAATGAGTGATCTTAGAAACATAGTTTTTGATTTTGCAAACTTCTCTTTTAGTCAAGAAAAAATCTGATTCAAAAAATTCTCAATCTAACTATTCAACCGGAAATGATCTGGAATTTCCTAGAGACCTAATATTTCAACTTCGTTCAGCTAGATTTTTATAAAACAGTTATTATTTTCAGGTTTTAGTTCTTTTCAATATTGTTCTTTGGCTCAAATTGAAGATTGGATATCTTCCCTCAAATTAATTCAGCTTGAATAATTTTTTCATTGAACTTTGCTGCAAAAAAATCCATGAAATATTTCAACAATAGTCAAATTTCAGCACAACTAGCGCCCCCATGGAGACAATGCTAATTAGATCCAATTTAAGATGAAAGTTCTGAACTGATCTGATTCGAAATATTTTTTTCTTCATGCTAGAAAATTCTTTAGAAGTATATTCATCATCAGATAGTGATACTTTTCTCTGGAAAAATTTTTCTAGCTCAAAAACTAATTTTTCTTCGAACTCTGAAATGACTGATCGAAGGGAAAATTATCGAATATCTTTCTGAGTTCTAGATTCTTTTCATCTCGAGATTTTTCAAACCCAAACTCATGACATATTATAGCTCGATATCTAAGGGATTTATAATAGCAATATGAGATTCACCCATTCAGAATCCTGATAGTTATCGAAAACTAAACTTTGTCCAGGAACTTATGGCCAGGGGTTATGTTCGAGTGTGGATCATATGGGGGGTAGAAACAACTAGTCGATTCATCGATTGTATATACTCGAAGAAGCGAGTACTTTGTCGACAGTAATTCAGACCCACTATAACAGATACATGAAGTTGCAAATGCATAATGTTAGGACTACTATATTGATGATTCAATTTTATAATAACAATTTAATAATATTATAATAATTTTATAAGATGATAACGATTTGAAAATGATATTTCCGATCGAGTGAGAACAGGAGGAAATCTCGACGTACAATTGGTACACTGAATGTAATTGTTAACAGAGAGAAATTCGGCTATTGAAATAATTTCACAGAATTAATGAGCCCAGCCAATTATGGCTGAGTTCCCAGTCTTTTATGGCCCACGCTCAAATAAGATCAGGAGATATCTCAGATGAGAGTAATGGATGTAACAGAATGGAAAAAAAGATATTACAGATTTCATCTTGCTGAAAAAATCAGTAAGCCTCTGATTCAGTTCAGGTCAAATTCGGAAGGCACCAGAAAATTGTTGAAGAATCGTGAAAAAAAAACTCTTTTTGAAAAATTTGAATGAAATGCAAAAAAAAATAAAACTAAAACACCGTAATCGATAATAAGTAATAAGAAGTTCTCTAGATCAAAATTTTTTTGAAGGATTCAAATTCAGACATCTTCTTTTTCCAGAAGAGGAAAATTCGTATCGCCAATTAACGAAGTTAAGTTTCTAAAGATTCAAAAAAAAGTATCACTTTCAGTGTATTCAGATTACAGATGGTTGGGGGGCGCTTGTAGTTGGATGATAGCAACCTTATTCAATTGAATTGATTAATTAAATAATTCTCCTCTTAACCAACTTAATCTGGATTGTGAATACGTGGACAACAAGGATTAGATCATTTCAACGATAACCCATCATCATCAATGGCACCTTCTATTTTCACTATTTTGATTGCGATTCTGGTTCTTGAACAATTTAGATTGTGTTCCTGGGGTAACCAAACAGTCACCGAAAAATCAGACACAAGATCTACCACAAGGAAGCCTTTATGGAAGCTAAGGAAAAGCTTTTTTATGAGAAGAGCAAGAAAGTATGAATACCCTTATTTCGTGCTAATCGAAATAACTTTGGACTATAAAACTATGACAAGATGCTCTGGAGCATTGATCAGAGACAACTGGGTTTTGACTGCTCAACAATGTATCCTCCATTCTTATCGGAGGAAACGATTTCCAAGTTCACACCATCTTATCCATGTTCACGAAGTTCACAGCCCAGATAATATCAAGGTTTTACCAAGGTACTCAACTGATTTATCGAAGATGGCTGGGAAGAAGAAATACAAAGTTGAGAAGATGTTTTGTTTTTTATCTGGCAAAAGTTTCAACATTAAGACGGATGATATCGCTTTGCTGAAGCTAACCGAGAAAATACCAATAGGAAAGAGTCCATATTTCTTCCAAACTGTTCCACTGTTAAAATCACGCGAACAGTTCATCGAGAGATACTATCCATATGAGGTGGTAGGATGGAGAGAGCCTACGCGGATATACAGGAGAAGAGATTGTCAACTCTGCCGATTGTTGGTTATTGATGTGAACAGATGGACTTATAAAGGCACGTGTAGATCGAATGTAGGTTTATCTAGTTATTGCTTGGGTGATTTCCAAAAAAGGACTAATTTCGAGTATTTTGATGCCCCAGCAATAGTGAAAGAAAAGGGAACAAATCGAGATATCTTGGCTGGGATTCGTACAAAAAAGGATAATTGGAACGATGAGTAAGTCTTGGTATTCTTAATTAGAAGATTGATTGTCATAAATTTTCTTCTTCATAGGCAATACAATTCCCGTTATATGGATCTGAGGCTATTCAATTCTTGGATCAACCTCACAATTGAGACAGAAAATCCAAAGCATGAGTGTAAAAGCCGGTATCCTCTGAGGAAAATAAATTATTGACCATAAAAAAATCGAAACTCATTCAACTCATAATTCTCAAAGAATTAGCATGCTCGATATCTTTCAACCACAAACTAACTTGATAGTTTCATTTATAGCTGCAAATAAGAGCAAAATTTTTCTCAATAGCAACTCATTTGTTTTATTTTTAGTATTTGTTGAGATTTTCGAAGAAATTCATTGAACATTTCTGAAACTATAAGTCTTCTGAAATCAAGATGGGTTTAGCAAAAGTTGGACGATAGAGAAGCTTAGAAACTAGATCAAAAGAAAATCCATACAACATTGGAGAAGAGCAGATATAAACTCCAATTATGGGATTATGATAGGAGGGATTCAATACAGATAATCATTTTGATATATTTTCGATCTGAATTCTGTTTATTTTTCAAGCTGAATTACGGTGTATATTAGTACCCCTTATTCACTCCAACGTTTGATAGTATTATTCTTGAGTGGAAGTTATCACTTTTCGTGACAAAAATACATCATCTCAGTCGTTCTTTTTATTGAAGTAAAGCGAGTGCCCGACACTGCACGGTGTCTACTGCGTATTGGAGCTAGATTAGTTAGATAGTTTTTCGTGATGACTTCTATGAGTCTTTCAACACATGGCTGTAATTAAAGGTTCACTGTATATCAACTGCACCAAGTATGAAGGATATTCATACTTAGCAAAACTATTCTTATTGGCTTGGCCCTAACTTCTTTCATTTTTTCAACACAGTTTTTCATCTGTAGAATTGAAGATGAAATAATTTTGATGGACCATTTAACAGATTTATTTAACAGATTGTACTCACCATATCTTTCACCCATAGCTGATCCCTTTCAAAACAAAATTCTCTCAAATCTTCATATGTATCAAAATCAAAGAACCCATATGCGTACATGCATTCAAATATTTCTCTGAAACACGCTTCTGAATGCATGTTACGTGTCTAGAACCGAAAAGATTTATTGAATTTGTGCTATCCAGCAGTATTACTTACAAGTTTGAGGATACAGGTGAATATCAATTCATCTACGACATTTGTTTGTTCCCGTTGCGTTTCGTTCATTTTCATGATTATTTCTGCCAGAGTACACATTTGTGTAAACGATTTACCGTTCACCCTTCAATAGCAACTCACTTTTTTCATTACATAATCTATCAAAGTTTTCTCATCGGAGCAAGACCAAGCGAATTGAGCGAGCAAAGTGAAGAAAATGAGCATAACACTAGTATACGAGATGAGAAATTCATCAAATTAATTTTACAGATACAATTTGTTCATATTGATGAGACGATGAGTAATAAACTTCTCAAAATACTGTATGAACCTATACACCTAAATACATGTACATTATGTACCTTGATGATCAAGGCTTGATCTTTAGCATTTGATCAAATTGATTCCATCAAGTGATTCATTCAATAGATGGCAGGGTATCTACTTATTAGGACTTTAAAAGCGCCAGATTTAAAAATTTTAAATTAAATTAAAACAAATTTTCGTCTACCAAAAGTTGATATGATTTGTATTGACATTGATCAGTGTTGTTGATTGTTAATCAAGAAATTGACTTCTCTTATTGTCACTTCTGTTCAACTGATTACGATAACGATTGTATCCAGTTGTTGTGTGCAGTAGACAAATTTTGGTCGTGTTGTGGTAAACTCAATCATCTTGTGTGCGTTAATGGCGATAATGATTGTTTAGATACATGATTGATAATCAGGTAAGATTTTAATTTATTGTTCTTTGGGCTTTAACCTCTGTTGGAGGTGATTTAAGTTAATAATCAATCTCGATTGATTGATGCTGATTTTCTTTCTTCTCTTGTTTTCCTCAGGTAGTCTAATATTTACAATTTAAATGTAGAGGAAGTGCAACACACAATGACTTCGAGCAATACACAAGGTTCAAGTTATTATTTTGTTATCGTTGGGAAGAGTGATAATCCAATATTTGAATTAGAGTATACCACCAAATCTGGGGATAAACCTTCCGAAAATCGTTATCTATCACAATTTATTGCTCATTCTTCGCTGGATCTTATTGATGAATCGCTGTTCAACTCGAATCTAATGTATCTCAAAGTGATGGATAAATTTAACGAATATTTCGTCAATGCTTTCGTTGGTGCAGCGAGTAGTGTAAAATTTCTTCTTCTTCATGATGCAAGCAAAATTGATGATAATAGTGTAAAAAATTTCTTTACCGAAATGTATGAATTGTACTGTAAATTTATTCTCAATCCGTTCTATGAACTCCACACACCGATACGATCAACAGTATTTGATAAGAAAGCTCTTGTGATGGCAAAAAAATATTTTCCGTGATCTTTGCCTAGGAATTTTTCTACACTTTTCACTCTCTTTCAACGACTTTTTTTCTAGTTGCTCTCCTCAACATCAACAATTATGCTCATATTCTTTCTTTGTTTTGATTAACATTGTGGAGTGAGTCATTTTCTCCTAACACCCATGTCTTCAACCGAAAAGCATCCATGTATATCAGAGGATAACACATCGGAGGTAAGAACATATCGTTTGTATGAAATTATTCCAACCTTCAGAAGTATGAGAGTCATATCTTTGTCCCAATTATCGAGTGATGTCGGCTCCGATGATGCTAGCATCTTGGTAAACATAGTGATCTTCTTGATTGGATATCGGTGTACACCGGTGTCAAGACTTAAACGCTGAAATTCCGAAAGCTGTGAATCTTCATGGTTCATTCGATGGAAATGATGAAGAAGATGGAAAAGAGAGAAATAAATGATGAAGATAACAGCCGAAGAAAGAGAAGAGAGAGAGAGAGAGAGAGAGAGAGAGAGAGAGAGAGAGAGAGAGAGAGAGAGAGAGAGATGAGTTGATTGATGTAAGATTAGCTTGGATGTAATGTACTCCACTTAATTGTATTGATTTTCCGATGCTATTTCACTGGATAATCTTCGTTTCTACGATCTGGAATCAATATAAACCGCGTCAGATGAATGTAGAACATTTTTCGACATTTACAGCGAAACTTCCTCAATTTTGGGTGATTTTTCAGGGGTTTTGAGAATAAGGTATTTATACCTAAGCAAATATTCTGTAATTGTTTATTACCTTTCCTCAAATGATTACGTCTTTTTCTTGTTGAAAGATTCCTGTGGAGGATATAGATATACAAGATTCTCTCATGAGTAAACGGAGAAGCCAAACAGTTCATGAGAACGAGGCAAATTAGAGAAAGAACAAGAAAAATTCTTATTATCAATACTATTTCATCCACATCATTTTTGATAACCAATTCTGTATCATTCACCTTCTCAAACATCCTCAATATAGTACATGTTGTACAATCACTCTCTATAATAGCGTCAATTAGATTAAGTTCTTACTGAGACAAAAAATTCATCCCTTCCTTCACATGGCTAACTTTGGATATCATTCGGTCGATATCGGTAAATCTTTTTATTAATCCCTATGATTTCCATCTTTTTTCTTCCTCCAGATAAAACTCTGCCATTGACTCCTCATCTTGACCACAGGAATTACTTGAATTTTGTCATTAAAAAACTGGAAGATCCCCACAAGTAAGTTCTTTCTCTCACTTTCTCTTCGGAATGTTTGCGGAAACTATCACCATTATTGAGTTTTCCATGAGTCTCTATTTAAATTATTACGCTTGTAAAGAATAATAAGAAATGTCTGCTGCACCTTCACAGTGTGAAGTTCCCACTGATGCTTATTCATTACTTACTAATACTTTGTGTGGAGGTTGAAATGGTTTTGTGGTGATTGTCGCAATTAACAGGGGGCGGATTGGATCAGTGATGGTATGGTTTTGATTTTGGATGATGTAATAGTGAGCAGTGAACATCATGGAATGGTTTTTGGAACAGAGTTCGGGGCCGATCTTGTCGAATATTGATGTTGAATTGTTTGGTTTTGTGATTCCTGCACTTGCTGCGAGCACCTCTGATGAGCGGCCATATTTGTTGGTTACCCTAACGCTTGAGTAGTGCTCATTGTCTGCAATGTGCTCAGTTATTGAATGCCCGAATTGGTGGGGCTCAGAGAGGAGGATTTTAGGACGTTCCTCATCTTCAATTACACCCTTTCTTTCTTTTCCTTCTTTTCATCTCTTTCTGCCTTTTATCTCTTCTCTCTTACTCGACAGGAAAAGGTGCTAACACACCGAGTTGCCTGAAGAGCTATTCCATGTCCAAACCTTTCCCTGACGCTGAGGCGATTATCAATAAATATTAC
Organism: Brevipalpus yothersi; assembly: GCA_003956705.1. Taxonomy (NCBI): domain Eukaryota; kingdom Metazoa; phylum Arthropoda; class Arachnida; order Trombidiformes; family Tenuipalpidae; genus Brevipalpus; species Brevipalpus yothersi. Next base: position 20,364 of record QZCP01000347.1, read on the forward strand.
ACAGTATATATGCATCCACAATTATTTTCTCTCTTTTTTCAACTTTTCTCTCTCTCTCTCTCTCTCTCTCTCTCTCTCTCTCTCTTCTCCTAGCCGTGTCTTCTGAGTCAGGAAAAGTAATATTAGCGACAATTAGTCACAAATGCACGTGATTATGTGGCTTTTAACTTACCGTGAATTCTTCAAACGCGTCTTGTGTCTATCGATCTGTGCCATTGATGCTTCAACTTCGATTTAAGAGCTGACAATATCCCATATGTGATCAGTTTGCCTCAAGAAAAAAGAATTGTCATCTAGCAGCTATCATCTCAATGGTTATCATTAGACCATCATCTTCATCATTATCATTGGTAGCACGAGCGACAACAAACATCAGTTCTTCATCTGATGACATGAAGAGACATGAAGAGACAAGAGACATTGATCATTCACGAAAACATGCAAACAAAATTTCTATCGACTAACGGATCAGTGTGAGAATGGATGGCCAACTCCTTGAAAGTTTGGTAAAGCGTCAGCAGCCCATGAATAGGCTGTTTATAAACTACGCTATACACCGCCTTACTTAATTAGTTTCCAATTCTTGTTCTTCTATGCACAGTGACTAATCGAAGTGAGATTGGACAATTTGATCAAAATGCTTAGCCCCATCGTCACAATATGTGAAACATGATTGGCCATGTAACCAACACGAATATTTCTTATGTTAAAGAAGATATTCACAAACATTTATCATCAGGGCTCGATCATAAACATTCATGGAGTCTTATCTAAGGTGAGAACACATTTTGGATTGACATGATAATTCTCCATCCTGAAGGTTGTTTATGGGCCTATGAATTTACCCTAGTTAACTATCCTCTTTTCAATTGGGAATGAATATCAGATGTACATATTTCTATGGACTAGCTAGGAAGACACCTCAAATGATCTAGTGGATTATCATATCCTTTTGAAAAATCTCTGATAAAAGGAAGTAGGCTAGAGAGAGAGAGAGAGAGAGAGAGAGAGAGCCGTTCTTTTTCTCTCTTTCCTTGCGTTCTTTTATTTTTCTCTTTCTCTTCCTATCAATTGGATGTGAGAAAACCATGAAGTTTCTCTCAAAGCAATAAACTTGTTTACGCTTTCTCTCTGCAACCACAACATAGTCGAAAGCTATGATAATTGATCGCATGAAGGAGAGAGAGAGAGAGAGATGATGCTGTGATGAAAGCAGAACGTAATAGACCGCGTGATTGCGGTCTTTCCTGCCTTTGTCCTTGGATTTCAAGGCCTGGGAAAGCTCTCTCTCTCTCTCTCTCTCTCTCTCTCTCTCTCTCTCTCTCTCTCTCTC